>JACM01063569.1:0-10253 GCA_000787095.1 Periophthalmodon schlosseri | reverse complement strand
TCCCTCTCTTTCTCTCTCTCTCCTCAGGCACGCCAGGTTTTGGAGCAGGAGTATAACTCTCTCATCTCTATGGGAACAGAGAGGCGGCCCGACGAGGTAACAGCTCTCTGCATGCAGAACAGATCTGGTTTGGCTCTGGTTTAGCCCTGGTGTAGCCCTGGTGTAGCCCTGGTGTAGCCTGGTGGTAGCTGGTGTAGCCCTGGTGTAGCCCTGGTGTAGCCCTGGTGTAGCCCTGGTGTAGCCCTGGTGTAGCCCTGGTGTAGCCCTGGTGTAGCCCTGGTGTAGCCCTGGTGTAGCCCTGGTGTAGCCCTGGTTTAGTCCTGGTTCAGACCTGGTTTAGCCCTGGTGTAGCCCTGGTTTAGTCCTGGTTCAGTCCTGGGTTAGTCCTGGTTTAGCCCCTTGTTAACCCCTGGTCCATACCCTGACCCTCTCCCCTCTGCCTCTCCCAGGACGGGGCAAAGACCTTCACACGCTCTCCGTCCTGGAGGAAGATGTTCAGGGAGAAGGACCTTCGCGGCGTCACGTCTGATTCGGCTGAAACGCTGCCGGCGAACTTCAGAGCCTCCGCCCTGGCCACGCCCCTCGCCACGCCCTCGGTGACCCTGAGGAAGGTCAGCGATGGTGAGTGCTTATGTCCTCCTGATCAGGACCGGGTCTGGAGAAGGGTCGAGATGGGTAGTTTTCCTCGAATGCTGAACCTGATCTGCTTTTTAACAATATATTAAGTTGTTTTTCACAGACCCAGTGGAAGTTTCAGAGATAATTCCAGTCCATCATTGTGACGGACAGGACCCTGAAAAATGTGTCAGGAGCTATTTTTATCCAGTAGCCAATATTTATTTCCAATATATGTCCTGCACATGTGTGGCAGGTAGGGCATCTGGGGCTTTTAAAGGCAAAACACTCATCACACTCTCACTGTAAAGTCATATTTATTTGTTGACCAATAGTCCAGTTAAACAGGACAATATCTGCACCTATATATAACCTCTATCTGCATCTCTGCAGACCGTCACATCTGAAAATGATCGTAGAATCCTCCGCAAACGTGACCTCTTGTAAACACTTAAATATTTGATTTGTTTCTGTTCACCTGAGCCCATCTGTCTCCCTGTGGTGCTCCTCAGTCACTGACTCAGGCTCAGGTAACTCAGGCTCAGCTGAGTCAGGTTCAGCCTCCAGGCAGTTTTTGTTCAGACTCCTGAGAACAAGCCCTGGAATCTGAGGAATGAGGAGCACGTTTGAGCCTCTGCTCTGCATCCTCTGCTCCATCTGACCCTCTCCTCTGCATCCTCTGCTCCATCTGACCCTCTCCTCTGCATCCTCTGCATCCTCCAACCCTCTCCTCTGCTCCTCTAACCCTCTCCTCTGCATCCTCTGCTCCTCTGCATCCTCTGCTCCTCTGACCCTCTCCTCTGTATCCTCTGCTTCTCTGAACCTCTCCCCTGGCTCTTCTCCTGTCTGCTCCTCTGGCTCTGTTCCTTTAGCTCTGCTCCTGTCTGTCTCTGTCTGCTCCCTTGGCTCTGCTCCTGTCTGCTCCTGTCTGCTCCTTTGGCTCTGCTCGTGTCTGCTCCTGTCTCCCCCTGTCTGTCTCTGTCTGCTCCCTTGGCTCTGCTCTTGTCTGCTCCTCTGGCTCTGCTCCTCTGGCTCTGCTCCTGCCTGCGCCCGTCTGCTCCTCTTGCTCTGCTCCTGTCTGCTCCTGTCTGCTCCTCTGGCTCTACTCCTCTGGCTCTGCTCCTGTCTGCTCCTGTCTGCCCCTGTCTGCTTCTGTCTTGTTTGTGTATATACTTTTGTCAGTTTAGCTCGAGGAATTTGTTGCTTCCTCTTTGGTCTGTTTAACGAGGCCCACCAGGTGCTTCAAAGCTGAGAAAGACCATTATCTAAATACCTCTCGTGCAAACAGAGGAGAGGCGGACATTTTGTTTTTCTGTGTAATTCTGTTAAAACGTCCTCCAGGAAGTCTGTATTTCCTTTTTGCTCTTCTTCCCATCACCTGTCTGTCAACCAGTCACAGCCTGCTACGTCTGCCTCTCCACCAATCACATTCAAAGTTTTACATCTGCTCCAAACCATTAAAGGGCCCATATTACTCTATTTTCTGATCTATGTTCTAATGTTGTTTCCTCATCACAAACAGACCAGGAGTTGTGTTTTGTTTCATTCACATATGTTTAACACACAAACCCTGCATATTTAGGCTGAGTTCTTCTCTCAAGCAGAAAACACTCTGTTCCACCTTGTTATGTCATGTAGTAATAAAGGAAGTGCTCCACTGTGTTTTTAAACTCCATACACCTTCACTAGAATCATTTGGATCAATTCAGCCCTGGAATTTCCTATCTCTACTGAACTAAACATAAAAGGTAGCTGTCAACATGAAAACCAATTCATGACATCACAAGGTGGAACAGAGCATTTTGAGCTTTGGAGATCTAGTCAGACTAATAATAAAGGGTTACTCAAACATTTCTTCTGCTTTATCCGGGGCCGGGTTGTGGAGGCAGGAGTTTCAGCAGGGAGGTCCAGACTTCCCTCTCCACACACACTTCCTCCAGCTCTTTCGGGAGGATCTCGAGGCGTACCCAGGCCAGCCGAGAGACATAGTCCCTCCAACGTGTCCTGGGTCTACCCCGGGGCCTCCTCCCGGTGGGACATGCGCAGAACACCCCCCTAGGGAGGCATCCTGAACAGTTGCCTAAGTCACCTCAGCTGTCTCCTCTCAATGTGGAGAAGCAGCGGCTCTACTCTGAGCTCCTTCCGTGTGATCGAGCCCCTCACCCTATCTCTAGGGGAGCGCCCAGCCACGCTGCAGATGAAACTCATTTCGGCTGCTTATATCCGCGATCTTGTCCTTTCGGTCATTACCCAAAGCTCATGACCGTAGGTGAGGGTCGGAACGTAGATTGACCGGTAAATCGAGAGCTTTGCCTTTCGGCTCAGCTCCTTCTTTACCACGACAGTCCGATACAGCGACCGCATCACTGCAGATGCTGCACTGATCCAACTGTCAATTTCACACTCCAGCCTTCCCTCACTCGTGAACAAGACCCCGAGATACTGCCTCCCACATGTGTGAATGAAACAAAACACAACTCCAGGTATGTTTTTGATGAGGTAACAGCATTATAACATGGCTTAAAGCTCACAAGAGTCAATTTTGCGTAATATAGGACCTTTAAAAAGACCCAAAGCCAATTTGATCAATGACTGAATCTCAGTCTCGATTAAAATTCAATTGATTGCACAGTCCTACTTTTCCTAACTCCACCGCAGCAGCAGAAGCATGGGCCTCCTCAGTCTCTCCATCTCCTCTTCTTCACCTCCAGTGTCAGTGCCTTATGACTGATTGTTGTGTTTTTCTGTGTTTTTAGCGACCGCCGGATCTCGTGTGGAGGCAGCGTCTGTGAGGACCTACTCCTGCTGAGGTGAGACCATGGATCTATGAAAATAACTGGAGGCTATTTCTGCTTAGAGACACCACAGTTTTCTAACACAGAAGTCAGCGGACTTATTTCTTTCATTAAGTAATTTTAAAAGGATATGGTGATTTAAAATGTCCAAATTATAACATAATGATCCACTGGTGTGGATTAGAATTATAAAGCAGACACAAGCACAATAGGGCTGATTTAACAAGTTATTAGTTAAAAATTCATACAAAGTCATCCATATTTTTGTGTTTGAATGTTGGTTTATCTTAACTTGTGTAAACTCCCTCTCTCTCAGGGCACTAGGACCCTCTCACTCGTCCACGGATCAAAATGAAAAGCAATGACCATTCTGCAATAACAGGACAGACCACAGGGGGCAGCACTGAGGAGACCACCACCACCGGGACCAACCGCGACTGTTCGAGGAGTGATTTAAACGGTTAAAAGGACTCGAATTCTCAAGATGTATGCAGATTTTGTTTTATCTTGTGGGATAAAAATGATCTGACTGGTTTTAATATTACTTAAAAGTTTCTTCCATTGGTGAAGAAAATGAATTATTCACAAAAATGTTTAAAAAAGGAAGAAAATATTGATAAATATCTTAAAACTAATACAAATCTGGTCCTACAAGCTAAATAAACCTAAACTAGTCATTTTAAATAATGCAGAAATTCTGTGTAAAAGGGTTGTCTCACTGCAAAATCATCACAATACTGTTAAAATATGTAAAAAAAAAAAAAGAAAAAAGAGGGGGGATAGTGGTACAGAGGAGGGAGAGTGAATATATGGTACAGAGGAGGGAGAGTGGTAAAGAGGAGGGACAGTAAAGGCACAGTAAATATATGGCGCAGGGGAGGACAGTGAATATATGCTACAAAGGAAAAACAGTGGTAAAGAGGAGGACAGTAAATATATGCTACAGAGGAAAAACAGTGGTAAAGAGGAGGACAGTAAATATATGCTACAGAGGAAAAACAGTGGTAAAGAGGAGGACAGTGAATATATGGTACAGAGGAAAAACAGTGGTAAAGAGGAGGACAGTGAATATATGGTACAGAGGAGGGACAGTAAATATATGGTGCAGAGGAAGAAGAGTGGTACAGAGGAGGACAGTGAATATATGGCACAGAGGAGGAGGAACAGTGGATATATGGCACAGAGGATGCAGAGGAGAGAGTCAGATGGAGTAGTTAAGATCTATTGATTTCTGGGTGACCACCTGGTGACATCACAAGGTGAAACAGAGTGTTGTGAGCGGTGCAGAGGGTGATAGACTAAATCTGCAGGGTTACTGAAACATGTGTGAATGAAACAAAACACAACTCCAGGGCTGTTTCTGAGGAGGACACTACACTAGAGCAGGTTAAAGCCCCACTGCAGGACATTTCCTCATTAGAACATGGTTAAAGCCTCACTGCGGGACATTTACTCACATTAGAACAGGGTTAGACCTATAACAAAGCCAGTTTATCAGAGCACAGGAGTTCCCCTCTTTTTAGTCCACATTTGTGTCTTGTACAAAATACGATCTCACCTCAAAGTTTTATGGTGGAGTCATGAATAAAACCTGCCAGTGGAAACCAAACCCGCCGCTTTGGACGACAAAAGCCTGCATCTCTTTTGTTTGAAACTTCGGCACAAATTGGTTGAAGTAAAGTCGTAAATTTCTTATTGAATGGATCTCGCCTGGACCACATCACAGGGAGACCGGCTTTTGTCCCGTTTAGATCCGAAAGCCGACTCCATATCTGGTTTTAAAAGGGTCCGGTTTCTGTGCGGATGAAAGGGCGGGCGAGGCGGGCGGGTGCGGCGGGTGGGTGTGGCGGTTTATTGTCCGATAGACCAGAGCTGTGTAGTACAAGTAATAAACCTGGGAGTGAGGACAGTTAGGTTTGAACATAATACAGGAACACGATGACATCTGTGTGGAGTTTGCATGTTCGGCCTGTTTCTGGGTTAAGGTTGCACTATACCAAAATCGCAATTTGAGTTTGCACAGTTATTAAATCGCAAAGGAACTAAATCTCCTATCTTTTTATAGATAAATGTTATTAAACCTGTAGTTTACACCTCTACAAACATGTTCTGAAATGCATGGGATTCTTGGGTTAAGAGAGATCAGGAGTCTAACCCACAACCTCCTGGTGAGAGGGAAGAGACAGGACAGTAACACGCTAACATGCTAACTCCACTCAGAGAGATTGGGAGTCTAACCCACAAGTCCTGTTGACAGGGAGGAGATAGGATAACCACTCTGCCACAGTAACACAGGGAGAACGTGCAAACTCCACTCAGAGAGATCGGGAGTCTAACCCGCAACCTCCTGGTGAGAGGGAGGAGACAGGACAGTAACACAGGGAGGACATGAAAACTCCACTCGGAGAGATCGGGAGTCTAACCCACAACCTCCTGGTGAGAGAGAGGGGACCACAGACTTTGCAGTGAGACAAACACACTCCTCTCGTCTCGGTGGTCTTTAAAATTAAAAAAAAGCCATAAGTGAAGCCGGACTTTGTGGATTTTCGTGGCAAAAGATATAAATATGTAAAAAAAAAAGTTGAAGATTTGAAGGGTCTTCTCTGTGTTTACGCTGCATGTGACAAACTGCATTGGCAAATCGTTGGTGGCGTCGGTAAATGGGAGGGGGCGGGGACACTTTGTAAAACGTGTACTTTTTTCAGTTGTATTGTTGATTTTTTACGATAACGTTTCTTTAGGTTGTGTGTTGGATAACTGTCTGTAACCGTTGAGTTGGCTCTTTCGTTGGACTGGTTTTAAAGGTAAAAAAAAACATGTTAACGACGCCGCGGCTGTACGTCTGCGCGGATCTCATGATTTCATCGTCATGGAAACCTAACGCTCAGTGGTTATGTCCAATTAAAGAGTTCCTCCTGGATCATGACTCCGCCCCCTCACTTTATTTCAGCTATTGGCCCTTTTCACAGAGCCACCCGCCTAGTTCCAGTTTGCTCAAAAAGGGCGGAGCCGTTCTTCCTGCTCCATTCTCTATGAAAATTTCTCACCAAAATAAGTTAATATTTAAATATCAGACAGCAAGTTACGGATGGACAGACGGTTAAGACTTTTATGACGATGTAAGCACTTAATCGGAGGAAACTTCTGTGTTTATAAAAGTAGGTGTTTGTGTATCAAAGCTAATGCTAATGCTAAGATAATCTAAATTTCAGAACAAAACAACTTTATGTAAATACATCTAATGACAAGTCTATTGTTTTTCTGTGCAAAATCATTCAAATTGCAGTACTATTTTAACATCACTGATCCATTTTAATTTCGGTTAGCATTAGCTCCATTTTAGTTTCAGTTAGCATCAGCATTAGCAGTTAGCATTAAACTGGTTTAAAACAGCAAATCAAACATGGTAGGGAGTGTGAGCTCCATTGTTAAAAGGCTCTATATTAACATGTTCACTGCACACCCACACTGAAGACCTTAGCCGCCCCTTAGCTCCTCCAACAAAAAATGTCTGGCACCGCCCCAGGGTCTGTTGCTGGGTTTCAGATGACATCACAACATTCTATAGGCCAATACTGCTTAATACAGATAGAGGCATTATTCTTTAGATTCTTATGTACAGAAGTGTCGTGATGTTGCCGTGATGCGTCTGGTCAGGTGATTGTCAAAAAAATGTGAAAGTGAAACAACCAAAACTTGTACCCAAGGCCCTAAGCGACGAGCCCACCAAAAACAGCTTAAATCCATGATATCTGACCACTACAAGAAGAAAAAACATCTCACAGACTGGGACAGCACCAAGGTTATAGGTCACAGAGAGCAGCAAGTCCCATCGTTGGATCAGGACAGCCATCGAGATCCAGAAAGGTGCCCACCAGACTGTAAACCGGGATGAGGGGGCGTGCCAACTCTCTCGCACCTGGGATACAGTTCTGAAGAAGTTGGGCTGCTGTCGTCCTACTGGTCCAACTAGGTAGACAGTGCCAAAATCTGGTTAAATCAGCTTACCAGTCACAGCAACATCATGAGACACTGAAGAGGAAGCAGAGTGCAGCCCAAACTGTCATGGTCTTATGTATAGAACCTAATGAACCTCAGACAGATGGAGACAGCATAAATTAATATAGTTCAAATGCAGGTTTGTGTTGAAATACAGTGAGCTCTTGGGTCTAGCCACTGATAGAAATGACCACGTTCAACATTTGTGTTTTGGATATTTCATGGCAAAGTACAATATAATCAATAGAACTGTGTCTGACCCCTGACTTCATCTGAGAGTATGACATCATCACATTCTAGAATCTGAAAACCACCAGTTGATACTTTGGAGCTGATGTCATCCACATTCCCTGGGAGTGTGAAGTTAACTGGAGGCACTGCTCTGTCTGAAGCTCTGTTACTCAAGTTAGACTTTAATCAGAGTTTTGTTTTAACACAATCTGACCATAAAGAACGGACTTAGCTGAACTACAACAGGTGAGCTGATTTGTGCTGTTAAACAAGTCCCACATAACATTACAGTCACAAGCTAGCTAGCATTAGCCAGCAGTTTTTCAGTGAGTCACTCTCACCTTTTTGTTGAAAATCAAACTCCTAAACAGGACCATGAACACTCGGGTTGATCACAGGCTCCTGAAAATGTGCTGTTTAAATCCATTTTGTATTTGTTTTTTTTGTGTTTGCTAATCTTTGCATTGTGTCACCATGGTAACTGTAGAGATACACGTGGAACACCCCCAGCATGACGTTACTGCAAAGTGTCAATTTATAAATACGAAAATTAACTGAATTCTGAATATATAATTTCTGCTCGTCTCCATGGGGATAGACAAGTAATGTCATACTGTGGAACATTCTAGGCAAAGCAATGTCTCCATGGAGGGTCCCACCAAGTGAAGTTAGTGTCAGATCTGTGGAGAAGTGAGCCCACACACAAATGGGACATGATTTCAAGGGAATTTTTAAGCAATAGAAACACCTGCAGTGAACTGATTTAGTTTGGTCTATTATTAGTTAGCTGATAGTACACAGTGGAGCAGAAAGTTGAATTCTTATATCACTTTAAACCTAAAAACAGACCATTCTGACTCTGAGTACAAAGATCCTTTATTGACACATTTAGACAAACATGAACAAACGATAGAAGAGTGAGAGTTTAAACAACTTCAGAATATTCATTTGAGTTTAAGTAGAATTAGTTAATCTAGATTATTCAGTTTATTTCAACATATTTCGTGTTGGTTTCAGAATGATTTTTTTTTCTTATTTCAAGGAAAAATCCCACTTAAATTATAAAAATATATCTGAAATCTTACCCACTGACAGGCACTTTACATTGAAACCACAGAAAAAAAAAATACATTGAAACAAACCAAATAATCCAAATAATAATGATTTTTGTAATTTTAAAAAATCCAATTATATTTACTTAATATTCTTAAATAAAGCCATTTTAACTCCAAAATATAAACTCTTTTTGCATTGCGTAGTTTCCAAATCTAAAAATATCTGATGCTTGTAACCATTTCAATATTCGTGAACAGTTTTTCCAAGCTCTTTAAAAAAATAACTGGGAGCAGCAGTAACGTGTAATGTCAGTAGGTGGCGCTCTCCTCTTTGCCATCACAGTCTGGGTTTAGGTCACTGGACAATTCGTGGTTTAAATATACAAATATACAGAGCCGTCGTACTTTTACTTTTATTACACTTACAACACGGGATAACACAGAATATCTTACTGTCAGATACATGCAGCAGGAACCAGCACAACAATAATTTAAGCACAAAGCTCGACAAACGATTAGACAGGTCAGAGAGTTGAGGTCTTCGTGTGTTTAAAAGCCGTTCATTTTAGAAGGAGGAGGAGGAGGAGGAATTCAAAATGGCTGCCAGAGTTTTGGAGACTTCTGACCCCAAATTAAAGATGGGCAATATTGACAAAATTAACATCTATGTTCTAATTTTGTTTCCTCATCACAAACATACCTGGAGTTGTGTTCTGAGTTCTTCTCTCAAACTGAAAACACTCTTTTCCACCTTGTGATGTCATGAGGTAATACAGGAAGTGCTCCACTGTGTTTTTAAACTCCATATATCTTCACTAGAATCATTTGGATAATTTCAGCCCTGAAATTGCCAATCTCTACTGAACAAAGGTAAAAGGAGCTGTTAACTTGAAAACTACCACTACATGACATCACAAGTTGGAACAGAGCGTTTTGAGCTTTGGAGATGTAGACAGACTAATAATACTCAAACATCTGAGAATGAAACAAAACACAACTCCAGGTATGTTTTTGAGGAGGTAACAGCATTATAACGTGGATTAAAGCTTACATTTTTGGTAGGATAAAACCTGTTGTAAATATTAATTATAGTTTTACACCAAAAAAGGAGGAAAAGAAAAGTTGTCGAAATAGAGAGTTCTAAAACTTACTGATGATGTCACACTGATGACATCACACTGGGAGAATTCTGTTTGCCACAATTGTGACACCAACAAACATATTTTTTCCAGTATTTAAAAAAATAAAGGTGTTTTCTTATATTTTGAATTTGTCAAAATATAATTTCTATGTACATTCGAGGAGTTTTGACCCAGTGTACAATATGGTTCCTAGGTAACGGGAATTCCCTAGTGTAATAATTTCCAACCAGGAAGTAAAATTTGAAACCTAAAAAAATGCCAAACTGGGGCAGTTTGTTAAACTTTTATTTATTTGTTTATTTTAGCAAAATCTTAAATATAATGATCTTAACTGTGTTTTAGTAAAATGAATGTTCTAACCAGTCCTAGGCGCTTAAATGTTTTTAAACTAAATGTCTTGGTTGAGGTTCAAGTAT
>JACM01055287.1:0-12913 GCA_000787095.1 Periophthalmodon schlosseri | reverse complement strand
TGATGTAATGTGCAGTAGTTTCATTAGGTTGTTTTTGGCCAATATAGCAAAACAGTGAAAGGTAACATGGCTATCTAATTATGTAATGTGCTAGCAATTAATACCCCCCTCTTTAATAAAGCCAGATCAATACAAACTATAGTGTTGCACCAACCAACTCCTGCTTCTGTCCAATAAAGGGATGTTATTAGCACAGTGAGGCCACACTAATGAAGCCCCATGCAGACAGGCTAACACTCCACCATAATACGCTGACAGCAGACAGGCAGCAGATCTATATGAGGGAGGAGATGTGTCAGAAAGTGGATAAATACAAGGAAAACACTGGACAAGACAGAGGCCCAGAGACAACAGGGACCAAACACAAGTGAAGAGAAAAGAGAGAGTCAATAATGAAATAAATGGTGCAGAGCGCAGAGACAAAACCCACTGACAGAGGGAGCCAGCGGGAATAGCCCACATCATTAAGAGTTCCTCAACAATGGAACTTCTACAAGGTCAATAGGGCTGGATACGTTCAAGGGAGTAAGAGTATTACTCAAGGGCAAACAATACTTGTCAATTTGTGACTACAGCTATCAACAACTACTCAAAAGCTTGAAATGTAAAATACAGCTAATAATATAACTAGAAACAAGGCATGGTTTGAGGGGACGTCTATTCATCAAATAACTTTATGCAAATGTAACATGGCTCCATACATACATGTAACCTGCCTCACACCAGATTTATATGTTCAGCCCTCGGAATTGAGTTCTACACATCAATCTGGGATAACTCTCACTGAAAGCGATCAGAACCAATGATCGGAGTGTTCAAAAAATATTTCCTGTTGATCGTTGGAAACGTCTCAACAGCTTTAGTTAAATCCAGTTGAGAGAAAAATAAACACATCTGCACAAAGTGCTTCCCTCTGCATGTTTTACACAAACCAAATAATCTATATTTCGCTAAAATAGGCAGAAGTATGTCTGCTGGCTTGTTCAGTGGTCCAGTGCTGCGGGGCCTATCACCATCTGATAACGCTTTTGTAAAATTGTGATCAATAAGTTAAATTTCGGCCATTGTGATGAACATGATGAATATACTTTTTTTTTTTAAATCTCCATAGCAACAACACAGCAACAGTTTGGAAAAAAGGCAGAGAGTGGTTTGGCAGCTTTTCTGATGAAGTATGAAATGGCCTTAAGTCATTTTAGATCAATATGGCATTTTACAATGGATAAAATGTAAAATGGTGATCTACTGATGTTGCAGTTTAAAGATAAGTACTACGAAAAAAGCACAATACGTCTTCTTTATGTTGTTTGGGTCAATACTGCAGTTACGAAAAGAAAAAAAGTGCATTCTACCTTCTGGACTCCCCTCATCTCGTCCGCATGTGTGAACGACGTTAGTCTGGTGTAGGGCACATGACACTTTGACAGGTGGACCAGGCTCACTCCAGATCCATGAAAGAGCTCACAGCCTGAGGAGGGACGCTGCACTTCCACAATCAACACAAAGCTATTTCAACACCACAATCTAATAATATACTAGCAACTTCAATAAAACACTCTGTTCTGTTCACTCTGTGGCTACATTTGATGAAAATAATCTTATTACATTTTCGGTGGCATCATTCGCTTCATCCACAAGCGATAGTTAGATGTTTATTACTGTTTATTACACATGTGCTGCACTGAATGCCATTAATGTGCTAATGTTTACACTGGGGCTATTTATGGGGTTATTGGATGGGCTCTATGCAGTGCTCGATGCTCTAAACGTAATTTTGTGGATTTATATGACAACGACAATAAAATCTTGAATCTTGGAATCTGTGTGGGGACCTCTAGGGGTATGGGAGCACTTAGGGGTACTAGGAATGACATAAAAGAAATGTGGAATTGAGTAACTGATTATAAAATACTCTTTGCAGTACATTTTACATCCTTACAGTCGCTGTACTTAATTTCTATTGTCTTTCGGTACAGCCACTTTTGGACATCAGCGTTATTAAAACAATATAATAGTCATACTTGGCAATATACTGTCGGTTACAGTGGAGTCCCTCATTTGTGCAGGAGTGCTTCAATGTACTGACGGTTTCGACAGTCGTCATCTGGACACTGTTTTTGCAATTAAGACATTCCGGCTCCCATCCAGAAGCCGTTTCAACTTGATGGTCAAATTTGATGATGAAATTGAAAATGGCTTCTGGATGGGAGCCAGAACGTCTTGATTGCAAAAACTGGGTCCAAATCACCGCCATCGAAACCTTCTCTACACTATTTATCAGACTTGTCAAGAAACATAGAAGGTAGTGTTGTCACGATACTAAAATTTCTCAATTTCGATACCAAGAAATAGACTTTATTGACACAGTAGAATGTGATTTTCAACATTAAATTGTAGTACTTTCTTTTCTATTCCCATGTGGCCTTATATCTGTGTAATCCCTCAGTCGTCCAGTAGGTTCCATAGTGGTCCATGGGCGTGTACTAGTCTATGTGTCTTATACTTGTTCTGATACAGCTCAAGATCATCCTAAAGCTATTCAGGAACGGTTCATTTCTGTCCTTTTAGTGTGACTTTTGTAGCACCGATACCTGCTCAAATGAGTATCTAGCTCCAATACTAGTTTTATTGTCGATTAGTATCTGATTTTCTATACTTTTGACAACACTTACAGAGGGTAATCAAAATGTGAGATGAAAAATGTTTGCGAACCACAGCGTCACACCACACATTTGCACTTTCTCTAATGAAATCTGACAAAATACTAAAAACACCCACAAAGCCTTTCAAACAGCTCCGGTGTCGTCCATTTGGCATCGCTGGCGGGATTCCAGCGCTGTCCCAAACAAGAGTGGAGCGATGCAGAGAACAGGAGGTAATTTCACCTTATGTCAGCACTTTGGAGAAGCCTGATTGCCTGGGAATAATAGACACTTTGGCATCCGTCCGTCTCCCAAGAGGAAAATAGTCCCGGAGATTGAGCATTGTGCCGGGATGAGGCGACCACTTTCCTGCTTTATGTTTCAATCAGGGCCCAGCGCACTCACTTTATTAAACAGATACAAAGACACACCACAATCTCAAGTTTGCGCCCATCTGTCCCTGTCCTGCTCGTAGTGTGTCTAAGTATTACAGTACATTGGGTATTTTCTAGTAGGGATGTAACATATGGTGATATTGTGATGTCGCGGTAGCAAAATTGTAACTATACTGGCTCTTTTCGGTATTAAACCTAAGAACCCAGGGACACAACAACAGTTTGCGCTGGTCCTTGCCAAAATTCAAACTACCATCCGACAAGTTTAAACCAGCTAAGTCCCAGTTTGTGGGCAGACTTAACCCACTTAGAGAGTGTCATCCCATTTCTGCGAATACAATGGGAGTATTTATTTCAGTACAAAAATGTAACTTTAAAATGGTTACTTTACTACAAAAATGTAACTTTCAAATGATTACACAATTGCCACCTGCCTGCTTCCATTTCCATTGTTAATTTTACAGGCATGAAACAAACAGTTCCCTCTGATGTGGGGAAGTGAGCAGTGACCCTCAGCAGACTGGAGAGAACAGAAAGCAGCTAAAAGAGAAATTTCATTTTCAAATTAGAGCCACAAGAACCATGAAAAGCTTCTCTCCAGATGCTGTTTTGGACAAATCCTTTATTTGATTTGTTTTAAGCCCTGTTTAAAGAGCCGCAGATAAACAGAATATACTTTTGTCAATGAAAAATGTCTGATCCTCTGCACTGCCTCACAGAGCTGCTCAATATGACTGTCATTAGACTGGAAATAGAAAGTGTTTTATCCCACTCTGCACTGGGGATGGGAGAATAAAAAATTGGTTGACTGGTTTATTGAGATACAAATGAATTGAAAATAAGAACAGCCACAAAGAATAGACTTTAAACAAACCATTTTTGTACTGTTTGGTTTTGTATATTGTACATTTTCATGATGTGACAAGAGATCAAATTGCCACAAGACTGCACACGGTGATAATAATCTCACCAGATTTGACAGATTTCTTGCATTTGGCAGAGGTGTGAAAGGATTAAGGTGTGTATATTCGTATTAGTTGTAGTTAAAAGGGGACTCACTGTATTGGACTTTAAACATGCTCTTTGTTACAGTTCTGCCTGTTTTTTCATGTTTATCCCAGTCCAGCTCCGTTTCCCAGCCTGTTCCGGTCCTTCTTTTGCTACCTCCCTGTTTTCCCTGCAGCTGCTGTTCATTTGCTAATCAGCCCTGGGTAGCCTATATATACTCCCTCTGTTCATTCAGTTCTTGCTAGATTGTTGACCAGTCAAGAACAACACTCAGGCTCTGTATCTGAACAAATCTATTGTTTGCGTTCTGCAGTTCTGTATCCTGTACCTGTATTAATCCCTGTCTGAGAGACCTGTTCCTGAGTTTACTTCCCCAGCCTGTTTCCCAAACTGAATCCCCAAAGTGGAAGAGATTTGTGTTGATATTAAATAAGACATCCTTTCCTCCATTGTTTATTGCCTTATTTGTCATATTAAGAAGTACCTGTTTGAAGGACACTTTCTGTTGTATTTACTTAGACTAAGATGTTTGGCTGTATATTTTGTGTTGCATTTGAGTCCAGTTTTACCTGCGTGATACTCTTGAGTACATTTTGCCTTGGCATTTAATGCATTACAACATAAAATAGTGGCTATGCATAGAACCACACATTTCCCAGCTTCAGTGCTCCTCATACTGGGGCCTGGTGCAGCTTGCAGTCTTCTGGCAGCAGAGGGAAATGGCATGGAGGAAAAAGATCAAATTGGGTAATGAGGAACATGCGCTGACAGGCTAACGCAAGCACGTGATTTGGCAGAAATGCTTGGAACATGTCTGATAATGATGGACTTGAAAAAAGTGACCATAGAAACTTGACTTTATTGTCCTCATAGGAATGTCCTGTCCTGAATGACCCATAGCCCAAAATCACAACAGCTGTCGCCAAGCAAGGCTCAACAAAATTACTGATTTAACCAACAGAAAGCTGGAAATTCTTAAGGGTGCACTATGTAACTGGAGGGTCTGCAACTTGTCTCCATGGATATATTATTGCTTGGGTTGGAATTTTCCACAGTATAGCATCAAACAAATCAAGCAGGTGGCATCGCCAAGCCAAATTACAGCTTAGACCTGTGAGAGGCGACCCTGCTCACAGTAAAAAAATTTTAAAAAAATTATTTAAAAAATGCGTCGTTGCTTTAATGCATCTTAATGTTTTACCATACATTTTACCACAACAAGGTGAAGCAATGACTTTTATTTAACACAATTACTTCATTTAAATGGCTAATTACTTCACAGTAAGCAGTGTTTTTTCTGTTGTCACGATAATTACTGTATTGACTCTATTGACTCTACTATCGTTCAGTATATGATTGATGGAGCAATAATATTTGGGGTCAGTATTTATCGTGGGGACTTTTTCTTAGTACTACTGTGAAACTTTTTTGTTATTTTTTGTTATTTTTTCCTGTTCTACAATTAGATTTGAGCTGCAGGGCTGAATAAATAACTTCTATGACTCATTATACTGTAGATAACAACTACTAAGTGTTTCATTCTGCTATTTATTTATTGCAGTTCATGTTTTTTAACCATATTATACATTTAGAATAGTTATTTGGGGATAATCCTTCTTTAGGGTATTTGTCTCAGTGGTATAAATTAGTTTCAGTGTTAACGTTCATCACGTATATTTCTTCAGCAATATACTGCACTTCAGAATGTGTTATCGTGACAGGCCTAGTGACAGGGATTAGTTTACTTTAGCTCCTCTGCAGACTTTTAAAAGAGACTACAGCCCACACGCCTCTGTCCTCTGCAGGGACGCAGTGTGGAGTTAGTTTAGGACAATTTATCTGCTCGTTTTTGATATAAAGCTTCTTTTTGAGTGCGTAACATGAAGCTGTCTCCATCTTTGACACAGAAGAAAGTTTACGCTACAAACTGACGGTGCGCCACAACTCACGGTGTCGCGTGTGAGCGTCTTTTCCTGAAAATTTAAAAGTGAACGAAATAAAGCCTCAGACAAATCCTGAACAGAGAGATATTCTCATGGGTCGCTGCGGGACAGTGAACAGCTCTGACAGCAGGGCAGAAGCAGCAGCAGTGTTCTACAGTGTTCTACAGTGTTCTACAGTGTTCTACAGTGTTCTACAGTGTTCTACAGTGTTCTACAGTGTTCTACAGTGTTCTACAGTGTTCCACTGCTGCAGAGTGAGAGGAGGGAGGAGGCAGGACACAGAGACACGGGGAAAATAAACAGGCAAAGCAGACGCCTCAATTAAAGAATTATTAGAACTGACGATGCATCAAAATAACCCACATTTTTTTTCACGCCTAGTATGGCATTAAATGTATCCATCTCCATGGAGAGAAACAAATGAAGCCAATATTCATTTTAGCAATAAACACACATGTAATTAAATAATACGTTTAATGCCGTACTGTGGAACAAAGCTGGCAAAGGGTGTGGCAAACACTCCAGAAAAGTTAGAGTGTACCTTTTGATATATCTCCTGTAAATGATAAACCAAAGATGAGTCACAGAAGTAGCCGGACATTTTGATGTCCAATGCCAGCGTCTCAGCTGGATACAAGGTTTTGGTGGGGAGTTATTTGTTGCGCACCGCTGTGTCTGTTGGCTCGTGTTTCATCCTTTTGACTCTGGTTTCCATGGTAACAAAGCTCCAGAGCTGTTAGAGCATTCTCCATCATTGTAAAGGTGAGAGTGGATTTGACCTGACAGTGGGGAATCACCAGGCAGTGGCGGAGTTAGCAACTTGGGGGCCCTAGGCGAGACAGTTAAAATGCAGAAACGACAATATTTTGGGGGTGCGGCATGCAAATACACACAGTTAATATGCAGACGCGGATTCTGTGAACAGGCTTTTTGATGGGTAGCTGTGTCTGAAGTGAAAATAAAGCTAAAAAAGTACAGTCAAGAGAGATAGCTTTGTCATCCTCAAGCCTCTCCAAAGAGCAAGAAAATGGAAACATGTAATTTTGAAATTCCCAGTTTTAAGACGTCATAGGTAAAAGTCTGGAGGTCTCCCACGCTGTTTTTGAGTCTATACTGTAAATCAAAACTGAGCATTTCTGCCGTCAAATCACGTTCATTGTAGCTGCGTGCTTCTGTTAGCAAAAGTCGCTAACCTTAGTTTTTGGATGTTAATTGAATAGTAATTCCCCCTAATGCCAGTAGATGGCAACCTGCAAATGGAGAATTTTTGAGTTCTCAGACAAGATGATTTTGGATTAATGGATTAATGAAACAAGTGTCAATGAAGCAAAAATACAAAAAAAAGCTCAGAAAAGTCAATTTTGCACACAATGTTGAGAGAAAGAAGAATAGTGCATGGTTTACACATTTAGACAAAAGTGCTGAAAACAAGTAGCACGCTAACGCCACACCAGATTACTTCCTGGTTCGCAAACAATACAAGTGCTTCATAATTAGATGCATTAGAAGTAAGTTAGAAGATTGAATTTAGAGTCTCTGTATTGGGCACTTGTGTATCTTATGAATCTTCAACTTTCAGAGGCTAGAGCGGAGTTTTGCTGTCAAGGTAAAGCTGACAAGTTAACAGCTTACTTCCTGATTATCAGACAATAAAGCGCTTTGTAATTAGATGCAGACAGCACACAACAGACTTATTTTGACTTTAAGTAATAGTATATATGTACTGGGGGAAGACAATTTTGCTCAAATACATGGAAAAAAATTGGTACAGGCTCTTTAACACATGTTTAAAAGCTCTTAAAAGTCAATTTTTCATGTCACTACCATGTCCATGATGTCACTAACAAAAATCAATCACAAAAAAATGAGTACATATACACGCTATACATTTTGCCAGCCACAAATCTATGACTATTACAATAGTGCGACAAAACCCATTTCACGTTTTGGCTAATAATGAGAAAGACAGAAGAGCCAGACCATAATAGAAACCGCTGCCTGTCTAATTAGTAATAACACACAAGCTGCCACAGACCATGCCTGTTGCCATGGTAATCCTCCAGCAGTCACGAGTCACATGACATGTTCTAATCAATGCGAGTCACGCTTCATTATAAGCCAGTGCAAAGGTGTAAACATATGGGACTTACATATGTTATAGAGACGGGCAAATGTACATTTAAAATACACTGGTAAAATATATGTTCAAAACAGATATACTGTAGTTTTTCAAGGGGCAAGCTCACTTATCACAGTAATATTGTAATGGAACGTTTTTGTTTTTTGTTTTTTTTTTCTTTACATGTGCTGTACCTCATTTTTATTGTCTTAAAAACAGAAAAACTGAACTACTTTTAAGCAGTGTGCAGTGGTCCAAAATCATTTCTCGCTTACCTTACGCATTCCACAATAACTGTATAAGTGCTTTTCACAACTCTCAGAGACCAGAGCTAACAGCAACTAGCATGCTAATGCACACTTCCTGATTATCGGATGATAAAATGCCTCATGATTAGATGCAAACAGTACACATCGGACTTATTTTGACCTCAGGAGCTGCTTATTGGGTAGAGACACGTTTTGCTCAAATACAAGGAAAAAATCAGGTACAGGACATATGAAGAAGACATATTATGCTTTTTCATGTACCTACCAAACTATAACTAAGTAGATAATGTTACATTTTGTTCAAGGTAAACCACAATATTCTAAAATGGCTCAGTAACACAGGACCACTGACTTCCTGTTCATAGTAGCATTTCATTGTAGCAAGCAGCAGATTTTCATTTACATGTCTTTACTGTTGGAGTCCTCATTTTTAAAATAATTACAACTAAGGACAGGAACGTGGGCAGTGATAGGAGGAATTTTCTGAGGACGCTTTGAATGCAGAACAATACAGGATCACTTACAATCTACATACACAAATCAATTTAAACACAACTCTGGGTAAGCTAATGATGAGGGAACACTGTTAAAACATGGCTGATTTTGTACGTCCCCAATCTTTTTGAGCTTTGGAGATGTAGACAGCACAATAACGAATGAAGCAAAACACAACTCCAGGTATTTTTAAGAGGTAACAACATTGTAACATGGCTTAATGCTCACAAGAGTCAATTTTGCATAATACAGGACTTTTAAATCATTTCACTTGCCAGTACAGATTTTATAGCGACAGACAAGAGCTGGAAAGTTTCAATCAGCTGACACAGAAACAAAGAGTGCACTAAAGCCTTTTGCCTGCAGCCACTTCAGCTCCAATTGTCCCTGTAGCCTTTCAGCGCGAACTGAGGGCAGCACACACCAAAGTGCTGTCTCTGGAGGTTTGGACCAACACAGACTTTTACTTCTACTAACACAACAGTGTCTGACAAAAACACAACATTTAAAGGAACTGTATGTAGCCAGAACTCTTACAGTTTTAAAAAGGTGCTGCAATCCCAACTGAACCTTAGCTGCCCGTGCCTTAACCTGCAGACAGTGCGCACATACAAGTTTTTCTCATTCTCAGTATATGGACAGGCCGTGCCTCATGTGAAAGTTCAGAACCTCCAGAATTCACTCACTGAGCTGCAGAGGCTGCACTAGCACTGATTCATGTTTGGCTGCAGGTGCAGATCAGAGAGGGTCCTGGCAAAGGCAGAGGCTGCACTAGCACTGATTCATGTTTGGCTGCAGGTGCTGGGGTTTAGATAGTGACCATTCAGATCAGAGAGGGTCCTGGCAAAATGGCAACCTAAATGAGAGACTCATGTGAGGCTCATTCTGCTTTCTGATTGGATAATCATGAGAACCAAAACACCAAAAGCTATATTTGATTTGAACATGTTTAACCTCGTATCTGCTGACAAAACAAGGTCATGTTTATGGAATTTAAAATAGAAATTCTACATATGGTTCCTTTAGTGTTATTTTAATTTAAAAAGTTATTCAAGTTGATGTATTTGAATAAATGTAACTGGCTAACTACCCATGTGTGAGTGAGACAGCCATTCTCCAGGTTAAATAAAGGTTAAACAAATAAATAAATACAAATAAAAGTGTGTGAATGAAATAAACACGTTTTTTTTATGTGGAAAACATGTTTAACAGCTCCAAAAGTCTTGCATTTGTGAAACCATTCTCAGAGCAAAAAGACTTTACCGGATACACGTCAGAAAGGGGGCGTGTCCATCCCCAACACACAGCCAACAGGAAGAGAGGAGCTTACCTAAAAGAGACGGGAAAAGAGACGTTAGCTACAAGGGAACTGGCGTGGTCAGCCTGACAGTGAGGACGAAACATTAAATGCTGCACAAAATCTGGCCACAAACATGAAACAAACTAAATCGCGTCTGAAGGAGCACTGCAAAATACACAAATGTTCAAACCATTTCATATTGCCAACATAAAGCTCTTGTCGCTTGTCACTAGGCTGACAGTAAGAGTGCTGTTACACTGTCGAATGTATTACTCAAGAAGGAATGAAAGTATAGGGTCTGAAAACTGCAAGCAAATACCACTGAGTACAACCCACCTTTGCCCCTTTGGATTCTAAAGTGTTGCAAAAATACATGCCCAAAATGGCTGAAACGTTGTATTTCTTAAGGCACTACTACACTGTGATACTGTGACTGGTCAGAACATGTGAGCTTTCACCTGGAAACAACAGCAATGTCCAATCTGCACCTAAACATGTTTTTATTATTCATTTAATTAACCTGCATCTATAGGTTAATAAGGGTCATGTCAAAGTCTGTTTTCTCAAAATGATTTTCTCGCTACTTCCTGTATTTTTGTACTTTTCTTCACAAACTGCCACTCAACTGATGTAAAACAATGATAAATATTTACCACAGGTACCATCCCACCAAACCAATCAGATCATAATCTTACATGATTTTGATTGTAAATTGCATAAACATGACCTAACTGTGCCCCCAGATATGCGATAAACATCAAATCAAATCTAACTTTTACTGGTAACAATAGTGATGATTTATTCTTAATTACAAAAACATTGGACATTATGACCCATTTATTTATGTCATAATTCAGTGTTTTTGGTTATCAAAATGATTATCCAGTAAGAAAGTAGAATGAGCCTCAAGCGAGTCTCTCATTTGGGTTGCCAGGTTCAATGCTGAAATCCAGTTGGTTTAAACTTAAAAGGACTCTCTCTGATCTGAATGGTCTCTACCTAAACCTCAGCCAATCATGAATCAGTGCTAGTGCAGCCTCTACAGCTCAGTGAGTGAAGTCTGGAGGTTCTGAGCTTGGACATGAGGCCTGTCCATATACTGAGAATGAGAAAATGCTTGTATGTGTCTCTGTCTTCAGGTTATGGCACAGGCAACGTAGGTTCAATTGTGGTTGTACTACCGTTTTTCAAACAGCACGCAGGCTACATACAGTTCCTTTAAGTCTTCATCTCCCAGACAAATACATGCCTTCCTCAAACATATTCAGAAAAGCCTGGTTTTCTAACACGAATGATGTGAGTCTGCCCCATTAGAGGAACAGCTCAGACTCTAAAGATGTGGCTCTGCATAAAGAATCCTTCACACTCCCACATGAACATGAAATATACATGTGTGTGTGGCCCACTTTAGGCTGCGACAGCTGCTGCCACACAGCGAGCGTTCAGCTAATACAGCGCTCAAGCTAGCAGCAACAATAATGGCAAATTCAACAAAAGCTAGGATGACTTTTATTAGATTGGCTGTTTGACAAATGTTGTAATAAAATAGACCCTAGAGGTACGAAGCGTTGGTATTGAAAGGCAAAAAAATCTCAGGTATCTTGGAGCAAGCTGAAATACATAAATCAATCAGGGTGGTACGGTTATTCTAATATAAGTCGTAATTACACTTAAATCCACAACTACACAGGCAATATTCTGTTGTGAATGAAGTGAGGCTGCCAATCTACACCATCGGCCCTAGGACCACCTCCAGAACTGAGTCACTCACTCACACACCACATTCCTACTACACAGTGTGGGTGAAGTGTCTTGCCTAAGGACACAACAACAGGTTTTGCCACTGGAGCCCACCGGCACCCGATATTCCCAGCGGTCTCCCATCCAAGCACTAGCCAGGCCCGGCCTTGCTTAGCTTCTGAGATCTGAGGAAATCAGAATTTAACGAGGAGGTTTGGCCAAAGGTAATGGTGATCTGAAGACATTATTCAAATATTTGAACATTTTCACATACGGAGACGGCTGAGTTTAAGATTATGATGATTTCAGATAAATTTATGGTATCAAAATGTAGTTTTTGTGACAGTAAGAGGTATGAGAAAAATGTGAACAATAAATAAATACTATTACTATTACACTACTGTATTGCCATATTACACATTGAATAAATGAGTGAATGTACAGTGCGGTTATGTGTGAAAATAGAATGCTCTTTGTAAACAATCCAAATAAATGTGTTATATCCCAATAAGTACAATTTATTTTTGAAATTACTCCAAAATGTAAGTGCCCACCTCCGGCTAACGCTGCATAGACGACAGAAACGATTCTAATTTTAAAGCTGCACTATGTGACTTTTCTGGTGGAGGGTTCACCCTCTGCTTGTCTCCGTGGAGATGTTAATGCTTTGTTTGGAATTTACATTATCTTATCTCCATGGACAGAAGCAGGTGGCAACACCGGGCCAGAAGACAGGTCAGATCTGCGGAGAGGCGAGCCCACTTACAGTAAGAACAGATGCTTTTCCTTGTTGTTGTTGTTGTTTTTGTTGTTCTTCTTCTTTTTCTTGTTGTGCAATGAATACCACTATAATAATAAAAGCAAGCTATATAGGTTTAATGCCACACTGTGAGACATTCCTGGCAAAGCAATAAAGTCACATAATGCACATTTAATGTTGAGGTGTACAGGAGTTATTTTTTAAATCTTGAATAATGAATAATACATAATACAATACTTAAA
>KN475449.1:61566-74387 GCA_000787095.1 Periophthalmodon schlosseri | reverse complement strand
CAGTCTGCAGGCCGACAAAGCTGTCTAAAAATGTACTAAGGGGAACAGGGGGTTCCCTGGGGAGTGCATATAACAGGTTGGACTAGGCCCATTTGAGTAAAACATACTTAACATAATTATCATATATCATATATTAACACATATATATTATATTTGAGATGTTACTTGGGTTTGTGCATAGTTTTATCAAAATTATATTTGGGGAGGTTTTTAATTTTACTTCTTGGTTGGACACAGGCAGCAGATGTGGCATATGAAGAGGTAATTCCATAACTGTTACCTAGCAACCAAGAGCCAAATGTTAACGTTTCCAATAAAAGACCATAAAAGACAACACCTTTATTTTCTTTCATGAATATTTAAACTATCAGAAAAAGGTCTCTGCATTTTGGACAAAATTTCATGTACTGTCAATATTTCCTCACAAATTGCCGTGAGACTCTTGCAAAACGGGTTGATATTTAGCACAGCCACTCTCCCAACAAACAACGTAATAATCAGAAAAATATGAAAACTAAATAGAATCGAGGTAACAAAGCGTTGTACAAAGGTCTTAAACTGAGCTTTTTTCAGATATTTTGAAATAGGGACATGGAATTTTATTATTACATGGTTTATAACTTGGGAGAATGTCAAGTATAGAAAATGTATAGAAATATTTGTTTGAGGTGTGGGTCCTGCTATGGCGTAGAAAACGCTTGGATTAAATGTTTGTCGCCCTCTGTTGGAAACTGAGAGGAGTGAAGAATGTTGAAATGGCTAATTTGCAGCATAGCCATTAGCAACAGGATGAACAGATAAGGCAGTAATAAGAAGTATAAATAAGTTTACCGTAGTTTTTAATGCACCGTTCTTTCAATTGCGTATGGTATTCACTGTAAATGATTTTTCTAATGAAACAATACTTCAAATAAGTTTGTGTAAAAGCAGAAGTGATGAATTTGTGTCATAAATTTAAACATGCAGTGCTGATACTGTTACTCTTGCAAGAATAACTCATAGACCACATCTGAACAGAATTAACAGTGGCCAGTGGAACCACGCTATAGCTCTTGAGTTGACAGCACACACCCAAGCCAAAGTTAAAAGCATTACCTTTTAGAGTAACAGGCTTGTTTTCATTTGTCATGTCTGCACTGCTGTATACACACAGAGCTGTCCTCCATCCTGATTTGGGCAGGTACTCTGGAGACCCACCACCTGAGAATGCACTTTTATGCTTTAAATCCCATATGTTGACATGAGCAAACACACCCAAGAGCATCCCTCTCGATCCCTCAGGTGATAAGTTACAATTACTCTGTTACATTTGTGACTAATTATTAGAGGAAAAAAGCTGCACAAGCAGTTTTATGTATTGGTTTCGAAATACATAGTGAACAGAGGAGGTATGCTTAGATGGTCACACTATGTTAATATTTTGTCTATATTAGAAAAAGTAAACGCCATTCAAAGTTTTTAGTAAAATTTTAAATGTTTAATGAGGAATCTATAATTTTTCTGGTGAGGGTCTGCCACATGCTTGTCTCCAAGGAGATGTTATTGGTATGTTCCATATGGCATTAAACATACAACATTGATCCCTACTGAAACAAACGCCACATGCCCAAGTTACAGGTCAGATCTGTGGAGCGGTGACCACATACAGAGTGAAAGTTTTTCAAGGTATTTTTGAGGCTTAAAAACTATTAAATGCAAAAAACGATGGCCATACAAAGGGACATTCCAGGCAAAGCAATAGCATCTCCATGGAGACAAACAGATAGCAGACCCTCTACAAGACAAATTACGTAGTGCAACTTTAAATGCAAAAAAATAATAATCGTGCAAAAGTGACACTTGCTTCATACCCTGTACCATATTTAACCAGAACACATTTGATATAGTTTGTCTCAAATGGCTTCTCACCTGTAATCTGACCTGTAATCATTTATGTGTAAAATGTATTCTGCAATTTTTCCCATTTATTCTATTGGCCCACAGTTACATAGTTGTAGTGAGGGATCTGGCAGAAGGCTCATGATCACTTATGCTTAAGTGGGTTAAAGGAGCTGCACTCTCCCTCTTTCCTCTCTGGTGTGGGGCGCTCTGGGCTCTAAGTGATTATGTCAGATGCCAATGCTGTTATCGACAATCCCAGGCTACAGGAGAGGAGTGGGCAGCATGAGTATAGACACATTATAGATCTATACAGTACAGTTTAGTGTAAAATGTGCAGTGCGGTTAATATGGATTGATCCGAGAGGATAAAATAGAAGCCTTATAACTCTATGTATAATTATAAGCTGTGGGTCTAAATATTCATCAGGCTAATTTCTATGCCTTATATTTGTCGAGTTGGTATCTTTGTACTAAGGATATTACGATACGGAGTTTTAGTGTTACAAATACTCCGAGAAGAAACATCAAGATTTAAAAGTGCACTCTGTAACTTGGTGGGGGGAGTCTGCCATTTGCTTGTCTCCACGGAGATGTTATTGCTTTGCCTGGAATGTTCCACAGTATGCCATTAAACATGTCTAGCTTGTATTCATTCAGGTATTTTATCACTCAAATATACCTTGAAAAACATGCATTCTAACTGTGAGTGGGGTTGCATCTCCACAGATCTCACCTGTAACTTGGCCTGTGGAAAAATCAAGACAAGCAGGTGACAGACTCTCCACCAGAAAAGTCAGAGCACCTGTAACGATTATTCACGATAACCATGACCAAAGAACAGTGACACCATTGACAGTAGCAAGATAAGAAATTATATTTAGGTTTAAACCAACTAGATTTCAGTATTGAAACTGACAACCCGCGTCAGACTCATGGGAGGCTCATTCTGCTTTTGGACTGGATAAAGGTCTTGATAAACAACTTGTTATAAAGAATAAATCAGCAATACAATTGTTATTAGAAAAAGCTATATTTGACTTGTACATATTTACCTCTTACCTGTTGCTTGGGATCCAGAAAACACATTTCATCAATACAGATGGACACATGGACACGCATGGTCCATCTGTATTGGAAAAATAAAGGCAAAAAATATCACAGGGGACTGAAAATCAGGGCAGATTTCCGCATGAGCAAAGCATTAAACTCTGTTAATCTCAGGTGAGATCAATTTGATTTTATTTGTAAATGACAGTTGACCAGTGAGCGCCTTTGTTTCACATACGTCACTGATAAAAGACAAATCTGACTGCATGATCACGTTTGGACGGAGGGTGTGGGGACCAGACTGACATCAATATGTATACAGATACAGAGATATCATTCTGAATATGCCAGGCAATCTTACCTGGGGACACAGACAGGAAATATGAATATAATATATAATAATATACTGCCCCTTTAATAATATCTGAGAAACGTATATTAGACAATATGACTAAAGGAAAAATTCCCTTGAGTATGAATGTGGCCGATATTACTCAATACATATCTATTTACAAAGTGTTGGTGCAAGTCTCCAGCCAGAATGAACAAAAGCAGCACTTACACAATACTCCTACAGTGCCTTCAGGCATCCAGAGACTCATCTAAGATTATCACAGTGAAATAAATCTCCTGAGCGCTGTCACAGTAAAGACCAAAGCTTAGTGTGGGCTATTTCTACAAACGAGACACCCTCTGGTAAAAAGCCTTATCAGATTTGTGGATAGAAACCTTATTAATTCACAGAGCTACTTTTACTATTTGTAAACCACATACATATTTAATAGTTAATTGGTTAATGTGTGAAATGAAACAGAACAGAATCAAATGTAAATAATAAATGAAAGGGTAGAATTTACATTTTGCTTTTAATTAATACAATTTGAATACTTTTGTGACCACTGTTTGCTGCTTTGGCACTTATTTTACCTCCTTTTTTGTACCTTCATGTACTGAAAAGTGAAAAGGCAGACCTCCAAGCATTTCCCCATTTACTGTGTCCACAAAAGCGCATCTGTGTTGTCTAATATAAGCTTTGATGCCAGTAAGTTTTCTTGTATGTTTACTATCTCTCTCTTTCTCTCCCTCCTCTTAGCCTTCTTTCCCTTTTTTTCTCCCTGTGAGGAATGCTGGGCACCTGAACCGTCCCGTGCCTGATAGGAACCATGTGTGTGGGATGAAGTCTGGTCGGTGGGAGATAATGGAATTCCCTGTCACAGAATCCCCCAAATACAGCACGTGGATCGTACAAATCAGTCAGCTGCTTGGTCTGCATTAAGAGGCCTAAACCCTTGGGCGGTGTACACTACTCCTATGTCTCCTTCAACCATTTTCTTTTACAATAGTTCAGGGGCCACAAATCGCTCCAAAAAGTGCAACTAAGTATATAACCAAAAAGTAGGGGGATTGTTGATATTCTAACCACATTGTCTAACCACAAATCCCCTCCCCCTTGGACAGCAAAGGACTCAAAGCTAAGGCATGCAGGCAAACCCATAGCTGCTCTTTTGTTCTGTTACTATAGATATATTAGTAACAGAATTAAGATCTGGAAACTAAATAATTTAATCAAAATGAACTCCTATTTTAACTCATGATTTTGTTTTTTGATTACATTAATGTTACAACAGCTAGTCATGTTACTTCTATGTTCCCCATTGGCAAAGCATCACATAATTTTGTTAAAGGTGCACTATGTAACTTTTCTGGTAGTTGTTTTGTCTGGAATGTTCCACAAGATGGCATTAGACTTATTTTGCGTTTACTCAGTACAGGTGTTTTTAATGCTCAAAATCATTCTTACTGGGCACAGGGCCACCTCTCCACAGATCTTACCTGTAACTTTGCCTTATGGCGTCACCTGCTTGTGTCCATAGAGATGGATATGTTTAATGCCATACTGTGAATCATTTCAGTTAAAGAAATAAAATCTTTGTTGAGACTAGCAGCTGCACACTAGCTTAGCAAACCTGAGAAGAAATGCTGCTTTGTTTACATCGGCTATAAGAAGCCTATATAAACTGGGCAATATTGACAACATACCTCAATATTTATATTTAATTATAATACTCTGACAAAATAATGCCAATTTAATAGAAATATGCTAAAACGTAAGATAAGTGTGAAACTGTACAACCTACATATAACTGTTTTTTTTATCTTCAATTGGTACCTATGTCTTACTGTCACTCAGTGGAAGTTAATTATAGATCAAACTCAAGAATAATGCTCAAAGGCAGTTTCACACATGGGATCTTGAGCTCGGAGGATTTCTGGGGTAATTTGAATCTCTAAGTCAAAAATATCTATGAGAAAGAACTTAAAGTGTAATAGAAACCACAGTCAACAAAAGGCAGGGCTGCTTTGAAAGGCTGCTGTGATTAATAGAATGTCACGATAAGCTTCAAACTCAATTCCATTCAACATCTGTGGCCTTGAACACGGAAAAAAGATTGATATTACTGTATTATGTGAATATTCTGGTTAGCTGCTAGTATAGACTGTACAGAGTAGGGATGTCAAGATTATTCCGTTAATCACTAATCATGATTATTCAGGTTACAATGTAATCGTATGGACTCAAAATATTAATTCAGTCTACTCCAAAAAAAGTTTAACTAAAAGGAGTCTCTCTGATCTGAATCCTCTCTACCTAAACCCCAGTACCTGCAGACAATCATTCATGAGTGCCAGTGCGGCCTCTGCAGCTCAGTGAGTGAATTCTGCAGGTTCTGAGCTTTCACATAATGGCAAATACAATTCTTGAAGTACGTGATCAGCGTGATGAAATCTGACATTCTGTAAAAGGTAAAATAAGTCTGACATAAACAGATAAGAAAGCTCTCAACATTCAGCTTTACAGTAATCAAATTCAAATTACTTACATTTTTTATTAAAATGTGACCTGTATTATCACTTAACAAAATAATCGACATCCAAAGCGAGTACATGTTGTCCAGGCACAGGATCTTATTTGACACAGTGCAGAGGAAGAGGAGACAGGATGTTGGTGTGTGTGGGAGGAGGGGAGGAGGGGGGAGCAGACTTGAGGGGGCGGACCTCAAAAAAGATCAATGGCGGTGACAGCGAGTGCACCCGGGAGCTTGAGATTCAAAGTAAGCCAATAAATAACATCCTAGGGAGACAACCACGGCCTCCTCCTATCCCAAACCACGACCCCCCTGGCCCCTGTCCCGCAGACTGTGGGAGCCCCCTTGATTACTGCCAAGGGGGGTGGTAGTGGTGGGACGTCCCAGCTGCACAATACAGCTCTCATATGGGGCCCTCACTCACCTCTTGCCTCCATTTGTTGGACATTCATCTTTCAGCATGTGAGCCAGTTTGTTTTGGGGGTAGGGGCCTGGAGGTGCGGGAGGTGCTGGAGGTGCCAATGCATGGGGCGTTGGTACAGCCTGGCGCAGAGAGAGCTGAAGAGATAAAGAGTTCAAATGGATAACATTCTGGAAAAAAGTCAATGTTGAAATGCATTCACGTATTTTCAAAGTATAAGGGAGCGTTGGAAGTGTTGTAATTGTCTGAAATGAGATGATGATTTATGCAGCGTGCTGAGGCAGAGGATTTGGTTAATTACAGATGACTGTATTTGGCAAACAGCGGGAATAATGCTAAACAATAGGCTACAATGATGGTTTGGAGAATAGTTTTGTGTCTAAAATTTGAAGTGTGTTAATATGTTATGCAGGGGGAAATATGTGTAATTAGCTGAATGCCTTGTAGTAGTATATGCCTAATGCAATGTCTCCAATACAAAATCTACAGCCATTACCATCAAAGAAGGACAGAACTTCCACACACAGGTGCATTATGTAACCTCTGGTGGGGGGTCTGTCACCTACTTGACAAGGAGATGTGATTGCTTTGCTGAGAATGTTCCACAATTTGGCATTATACATCTCTATCTGTGGCCCTTGTCTGATCTCTTCAGATCTCAGAAGCTAAGCAAGGTTGGGCCAGGTTAGTACTTGAATGGGAGAACACTAGGCATACCAGGTGCCACAGGGGCATCAGTGCCAGTGGTAGGAGAACTATCCCACTCAGACCAATGCACACTGTCATTGTGTTCTTGGACAAGACATTTCATCTAGCTTTCCAAGTTTGTAGTTTTGATAAAACATTTAGGGGAGAATATGTCCCAAGAAATCAGTTATATAGTGTAACCATTCTGCACAGTTACCTTGACTGACAAATGTGACCACAATTCACAACCTAAAAGATTGCAGAATCTGGTTTGCTTTTATGACTGCACAGATGAGATGATCTCCATTGACCTTCTTTCATAATTAGTTTTTTTTTATTGTGTTGTGTTTAATGATAAAACTATATTAATTCAAATTATTGCTTAAATTATGAGAATATATTATTTCCCAGTCATGTGCCAAGACAACTCTATAAATACGAATCAATAAAATGCAACCTAGTCCTCAATACATATGACTATCTTGCATTAGTAATAGTGACTGGCCATGGGACATTGACAATAAGCATGAAAACGTTGTGGATACTAAAAACAGGGACTGTGTACTTAACGCAAACACAACTGTAACTGCCATGTTACTATGGCAAATGTGAGCAGGAGAGAACAGTAGAAGAAGAAAGAGGAGATGTCCATAGAGAATGAGTGGGCGGAGGAAAGAGGGGAAGACTTACAGTATGGTGCATTTCAAAGTGCACAGTGACACTTCAGATCACAATGAGAAGAGAAGTGCAGTGTGGGGGCTCCTGTGGCCTCTTGCCCCATCCTGCAATCACTGCCATCACCATTCCACTGCTTAATATCCATCCTGACACAAGTGTTTTAGAGAAGGTTCCATGCCTGGTGAGAGGGAGATGTTCATGTCAGAAAAGTCTTTACATCCTCTTTCCACATTCACTCTAACCATCTGTGAAGGAGAGAGATACCATACCATAGAAATACCACGAGCATTTAGTCTGGTGAGAGAAAGTACAGTTGTGTTGAGTAGCTTAAAGCAGAGCGTCTGCAGCACAGTGATGGTGGATGCTGGGGGAGACGCACTATTTAAGAGCATTTGATGCACATCATGTCTGAAGACCTTTACTGCCAGTGTGCTACATAAACCATTGTTCACCAGCTCTGTGATTTCCACTAAAGGGGTCGCTGTGGGTTGCTATGGTAACCTTTCAGTATAGATGGCCTGTTTCTTTTCCAACAGCAGTGATCATGAGCATCATTGGAGGAGCATCATTAGCGGGCGGCCCCTGGGGCTGTGATGGGTGCCTGGCTGGGACATTAGAGTGTGCGGACACAATGACAGACTGGTTTGGCCTGTGTGTAGTGAGCACTGAACACTGTGACCACACACCTGTGTATCTGCTGCTTTCAGCTGGCTCTGAGGCAACAAAGCCATCCCACGCTGATCCCACTGTTGTGTCAACACATGGTGATTGTATCATCCCTCTAAAGCCTGTCATTCACGCTCCTACTGCTCCTGCTGCTCTGGATCTGGGCTCTGGGCTCTTCATGGTTCTGTGCAAATGGAGGAAAACACACAACAGCAGCAGTCGCCCACATCACGTATTTGACACACTTTAAGAGGCTTTGAAGACCCTCCCGAGGTAAAGCTCTCACTGAAGAGAGGGCTGAGGGTCCTAGTACACAGAAAACCCTCAGGCTCAGACAGTCTGTTTTCTGATTCACATTTTCAACATTAGAAATAAAGATATCAAACTATGAACCTCTCTCAAAATCTCTGCCATGGGGAGTCTCTGAACTCTTCAGTTGTAGCGTACGTGTAAATCTATCCAAGTGTGTTTCATTGAGATTCAAGGTGAGATGTGCAGTGTTTATACTTGTGCAGGATGCGCTCTCAAACATGGGCTGGAGTGAGAGCATGAATGACACACTGAAATGATAAGTGTTTACATTTTCTATTCCCACTGCAGCTCTTGCTTTAAATACACTCAGCGAGGCGACAGGACAGTGATGAGGCCCAAGAGCTGGTTCATTGACAGACATCTGCAATGCACTGCTCTCTGATTCTGCTACTACTTTCGTTAATACAGTGGCGGGCAGTGCATTTCACCTTTAGGCCTTCAATGACGTCCCACTTACACATTACAACATCACCTCAATATAGGCTAGTCAAGCAACACTTAATTTCAGGAGCATTTAAACCCAATAAACCATAAAAATGCGATTTAAAGATGCCAAACAAAATGCCACCAAAATTACGCTATGTGAGCTTAAATAAGTCTGTCCAATAAATTGCACAATGTCGCTGTTTCATATAAGACACCAACCAGAAAATAACAAAACAACTATTCTTTGAAAATAAAGTAAACAGATCATTTGCATTTTTTTGAGAACAGGCTATACAACAGCAAATAACTGAAAATGTGGCGCAGCTGAGATTGAACAAACTCAGCAGTTTTAACTGAGGTGACTTCAATGCGCCACGTTATTAACATTATAAACTCACTTTTTCATTGCTCCATCTCCCTGCGTTCTTGTGCACTGAGCTGCAGGTCTACTCCAGTGTCTCCAAATGTTTTTAAACGTGTAGCTCCAAACACCAAATTGATCAGTTGCAAGCAAAAGACATTCCCAACAGTACAATTTGCAGCGTGTCTCAGAAGCTGTGAGCCACAGGTACAGTTCATAGCTGCTCGTGTGGAAATGACGGACAAACCCTTTTCCTTGCTGGGACAGGTTAGCTAGCGCAGGGGTTGGCCGACCTCTTCTCACAATATCCAGCTTTTCGTGAAAGGCCTGTCTTGAAAATGGCATGGAAAGTATATCTGCAACCAGATCAATCTCTTCTCCTCCTTCGGCCATTATGGGTTAAAAATACAGCAATAGCTGTTGGTTCTCCGGGATTACTTCAACATTCTACAAACTGCCGCCTTTCAGGCACTAGCAAGTGCTTATCCAATCACAAGACACGTACATGTCCAGTTCAGCGTAAGACCTTCTAACAGGCCCTGGTTTGCAGAATCGAGATCTGATTGGCTACTGAAACTGACTGACTGACTGTCTGTGTCTACTTACACTGGATGGGGCCTGCTCTGTTTATTCTGAAGGCCCCGACAACACAAGCTGCTAAAATATAATTGGATAAAAACTCTACCACAATAAACAACATCGGAAGCCACTCAACTACGTAGATATAATATGACATAAAGAGAACAGAGAATAGAGAATATTTTTGTTTACACATTTATGAAAATAAAATTAAATAAATTCACTTTTCTGAGCATGTTTAGGCCAGCAGAGAAGGCCTTGCTGGCCCTGACAGCCCGCCACTGCGTTAATATCATTCTAATATCCAGCACATTGATAGAGGGGTAAAGCTAACTGGTTGCTCTGCTCTGCCTGAAGCTCTGTTATTAAGATAAACTCTAATCTGAGCTTTGTTTTCTCAAAATCTGATTCTGATTATTCAGTTTTGGTTAGCTATTGTAGCCACAGAATCCCTGAGGCAGATTGACAGAAGAGAGGCTGCCAGTCTGCACTGTTAGCCTCTCCAATCACCATCAATGCTCACCTACATACCACATTCATACTAGGCAATGTGGGTGAAGTATGTTGCCTAAGGACACAAGGACAGTTTTGCCACTGGCACCCCACTGGGGCACCCCACTGGGGCACCTGGTATTCTCAGCGGTCTCCCATCCAAGTGCTAACCAGGCCCAGCCTTGCTTAGCTTCTGAGATCTGATGAGATCGGGCATTGACAGGCAGGTATGGCCACTGATTTTTGGAAGTAGATGCATGCAACACTGACCGTGCGTCTCATTTTGACATCCTCGTTGGCCAAACTGACATTAACCCATAAGATCTCTGGAATTATAATACCCATGGCTTTATGTTAATTAAATTACTGTACAATTCAGGGTTTGCAAAATGTTATTGCATGGATGTGGATTGGACACTTACACCAGGGTGTGCACCAAAGAGCAGATGGGAAATTTCAATGAGATGGAAAATCTAATTCAAGTGAGCCTTCACAGTAGGCAATACAACACAATAGCGCCCCAGTGTGGACTAGCAGGGAGTTGTTGTAGCCTCTTTAGTTATAAGTAATGGGAATTTTGTAATGTTAAATAATAAAGGGTAAAGTGTGGAATCAAATATCCAATCACCATCTTTGTTTTGTGTGTGAAGTTTGTTGAAGAATCGATCACTCAAAAGCCAGTGTCAGCAGCCAGCCCAGACAGTGCTGAGAGGGTCTTTCTGGTCCCTAATGTTCTCTCGGAGCCAGGGGCAAGATCCATCAAATACATCGTCTGCTGCATGTCAAATCATCAGTCTACAGCTGCAGTTGGCGCAATCAATACAGCTGGGAAGGTACAGGAATAGAAGTGTGCAAAAATAGCACTCATTGATAAAGTAGGTTTAATTTCTGAAGCTAGGCAGTGATGTATATGCAGTGCAACATTGTGGGTTCCATGAATGGTACCCTCACTGCAATTTGAAAACACATTCTACCCCAGTGTATCGATGTGTAATTAAAAATCAACAAGCCAAAATACTTACAAGGGATTTAATGAGCAAGCTGAAAATAAATATTAATGAAAAACGATGTATTCCGTGTATAAAAACAAAACACTTTATTACAATTAGGCTGAAAAACCCAATGAAAACACAACTACTTTACAAGTACAAATGTTTCTCATTGATATTTACAGTTATTTGTTTTGACATTAATAAAAAAAGACAATAATGAGAAAACACAAAATACTAAAGTACATGTTTACAGTGTGTTTGCTGCAATAAAAAACAAATGACTAAAGGAACGTGCATTATTCTGGTTTGGTATCTATAGACAACAAGGAAATTATACATAAAAGGGACTATGAATGGGTACACTTAATCTAACAGACAGCCTCAGTCTCAGTTCTCATGCCTTTGAATGCATGAAAGTCTTTTCTTATGTTGACAGCTGTGGAAACAATATTTAGACTATTTGTTAATCACACATTGATCAAAAGATTGAGATTTGAAAATGATGATTCATTACATCAGACCCCAGTAAATGAGCAGAAATGCTGCAATTCCTCTGGCAACAATACATCAATTTAGCTGGCTACAATTTAATAACATTTCTTATTTTCTTTTTGAATCAAATGCCTGCCTATGAGTTTCCTCCACTGGGTTTGGCCGGTGTTTTGGCCCGGATGTTTCCCTGCCTGGCCTGGCCCTTGGTAGTTTGTTGTGGTTGAGCAGGTTGCTGCGCTGGGGACTCTGAGGTGGCAGGGGGTGCGGCTTGCTGTTGGGCAGGACCGTGAGGGGGTGGAGTCTGAAATTGAGGGGATGCTGCCGTTGCCGTGACGACCTGTTGCTGGATAATCTTCTGCTGTACGACCTGCGCTGCTGCTGTGCGAGCAGGAATCATCTGCACCTGAGCCTGAGCCGAGGAAGGCGCCTGCGTCAGAGCCACGGTCTGTGGCTGGATCTGACCACGACATTCAAAAACAAACATTTTACTGAATGAACAATGTTCTACATTTCCCCATAAACCTTACTAAACAATACTGACTTTACTTAGTTTCATGCTGGAATGTTGCTTTTGCAATAATATCTGCATACTAAAACATGCTGCAACAAGATTCTTCTGAGATTTATGCATTCACAAAATCTACAATTCAAATCTGCAAAAAACAAGACCCCATTGCTAATTCCTAGAATTGGTGAAATGTTTTAGTTAAGAATATTGTGAATCCTTTCTAATCATTTTTGACAAATTGAAAATAGTTCCTGATGCTGAGCAACTATTTAGAAAAAAGTAGTAAAAAAAAACCCACACAAATGTGGCGTTAAGAAATGTTTCAGTTATCATTTAAATAAGATGTGTTTTATGGTAACCTTCACCTCTTAATTGTTTTCAAAAAGACTATGAAAAAAAACAAGAATTTTAT
>KN475449.1:34947-61505 GCA_000787095.1 Periophthalmodon schlosseri | reverse complement strand
CCACTTTACATTTTACACTGCTGCATTGGATATTTATTATTCATATTGTTTTTGGGAGGTTATAAAACACATTTTGTTTGCTCACAAACTACCACTAACTGCTGCCAATGATATGAGACTTATCTACTAAAAAGTTTGCAATGTAGCTAAACAACAAATCCAATGATAAATGAACGATTCCCTTTACCTGTTGAGGAGAAGACACTATTTGTTGAATATTGGCCACAGTCGACTGTTGCTGCACTATTTGTGGGAGTTTAGCAACCTTGTAAACAAGAAAGTCTCAGATAAACAGCTGATTTGGGTTTGGTGTTAGAGGAACAGGGGAGCATACACACCTGGATCTGCTGAGCTCCGGCAGGTTTCTGGGCCTGTGCAATTGAGGTCGTGAAGATCTGAGTCTTTATACCAGTTGGGTGCTGTGTAGTGGCGGCGTAGGCTACTTTCTGCTGTGGCTGCTGGCCTGCTGGGGCAGCTTGCACAGTAACCTGCTGTGTGGCAATCTGGGGAGGAGAGAGGACCATTACTACACCAACAATTAAAACATAAAATAATAATAGAAAAGAGGGGATGAATGAAGGCAACCTCCAGGCTCCTAATGAACATTTGAAAGGAGTTCTTCGATCAAAGAGACCAATTCCATTTAAAAACTCAAAAGAACATGAGGAAGGTCCTTGAAGCAGTGCAATATTGATATCTTTCAAGTAATGTCATCAGCATTTCTTGGGGGTTAAGCTAACTGTGACTCAAAACTTTAATCTGGTCACAAGCTAGCATAAGCCAACTGTTTATTAGTTACGCCCACTCTTTTTGCTTTCTTGACTTCAACCAATCTAAAAATGCCACCATGGTGATTGTGTGCAGTACTAACAAATTGGCCACTAGTCCAACTCATGATGTTTAAGCTCGCAATACTCTATTCAGATATTTTAATAAATCCATATCATATTGAAATAAAAATATTTAATGGCCAACATTCACAACAAAGAATGTGTCGTTTGTTGCCATGGTGAACAGTGCCGGACCTTTTGCTGGACAGTAGCTTGTGTTTGTTGAGGCTGTTTCTGCTGTGCGGCGGCTGCAGCCTGAACCGCCGCCTGTTGCTTCTTCATCTGTAGCAGCTGCTGCACCTGCATCTGTGGGAAGGGCGGGGTGAGCACAGGGCCCCCTGACACACAAAGCACAGTCACATGTTAAATTACAGGACAAATCATTCAATATGTTACAGTGGTGCTAACACACCTGTCTTCTGTGCTTGCCCAATAGCAACACTGATGCCTGCGACAGTGACTGGGAGAGTGGTAACTCCAGCAGAGGACACTACAGCTGGGACAGACACTACCGGGGGCTTAGTGAGGGTCACCTGGGCCGTTTGAGCAGCTTGTCCCTGGCCTTGAGCTGGGACTCGAGTCTAGAGAAAACACACTGGAGTTCAAATCTCTTGAACAGTCAGTAATGTCCTTGTTCTATGTTCAGTCTCACGGTCCTTACCAGTCGGGCCACTTGCAGGTTGGCCACAGTAGTCCCGGTGAGCACAGCTCCAGGCCTGGGTGCGGCCACAGTGGTCAGCTGAGGACTGGCCTGAGCACTGGGAGCTGGTTGGACCTGAGTGGACTGTTGGGCCCCTGCCGCCTGCTGACCCTGTGCCGCTGCCACTGCTGCTGCCACCTGTTGCTGCTGCTGCTGGAGCTGCAGCTTGTGTTTGTGCATCTTTAGTAGCTCCTATGGATGACACATGTACCATATTAATATTTCATCAGAGAGGAGTAAAGCATCCAGAGCCCTATCCTCAGCCCTAACCACAGCAGTGTATGAGAGTGTGACCCTGGTGATGCCTGTACCTGTGATTTCCCCACCGTTTTGATCTGAGGAGAAGCAGCCTGCTGCTGCTGCTGCTGGAGCTGCTGTTGCCTCAGCATCTGGATATGCATTTGGGCCGGAGTCATTGTTTTGCCCGGCTGCAGTGCAATTCCTGCGGCTGAACACAAAACACACATTGATCAAATCTCAGTCAAGTCAAGAAAAAAAAAAAAGAAAAATAATAAATATTTCCTGCTCATACTTGGAGTAACTTGGGGGACTAGTGGGCGGGTCTGGGCTTGCACTGGGCTCAGAGTAGTGGACACTACAGCAGATGCTGTCATCGGTGTAACTGCTCGAACACCCTGCCCTGTTGCAATGGCAACCACCTCGGCAGGAGCAGCTGCTGTGGCAGGTCTCTGCTGAGCATGTACGACCTGGGCTCCAGCGGGCTACAACAACAGCACAACAATAAGCTAATAATACCATAGTCTGTGAAGAGCCAAGCAAGAAGCACTTTTCAAACTGTGGTATTATTACCAACGACTCACCGACAGGGTGCCGGGGATGACTGGAGATGCCAGGCGTTTGTTGGCCTGGAAGGGACTTGGAGGGACTCCAGCTACTGTGTTGACAATCACATTACCCGCTACAGTGGCTGAATGCAACAGGGATAAATAAATTATACACTGCACTAGAGCAGCTCTGTAATGAGAACCATGTGTTACAACGTACCTGCCTGAATTGTTGTTTTTATGGCTCCAGCCTGTAAAAACATATGCATCAGTCAGACTGGACATTATTGAATCATGATAAAAAACATGTTAACAGTAGTTGTCAGTCGTTACCAGAACAGCATTAGGCACTGCAGCGGCTCCTGACACAGCCGCGGCCTGAGGGACCTGAGCTGTCACTGGGGCCTGGCCTGGGGTGGCCACTGCAGCCTGAGGACCTCCAGCCTGCTGCGCCACCTGCTGGGCTTTCTGCTGCTCTGCAAGGGCCTGCATATACAATAAAGAAGGAACTTATTTTAAACACAATGTTGCCAAAGTCTTCAACATCAATACACAAAACTATTCTCCCACTTAGAATAAATGGAACTAAAATATTTAAAGTAACAAAATATATGTTAAGTGTGTTGATAGGTCACCTTTTTCTCTTTTGCAATCCTTTCAGCACGCTGTGATGCGACTTGAATAGGAGGCAAGGGCTTGTCGTAGCTGATCCCACTGGAACAACAGCATACAAGACATGAGGTATTGTTGAGGATTTTGACAAGTGTCATACAAAACATCAATGTGAACAGACCTCTCAGCCAGAACGGAGGCGTGTTTAGGATTTTTCTGAAAGGGATTCATTCCCAGGCTGAAAAAAAACAAAACAAAACATATTCATACTGTAGATTAATACAGCACCTATTATATTAAGGTCTAGGTCATCTGGTCCTGGTAGGTACTTACAGTGGTTTGATTGGTGGGCTCCTCTTGCTGGCAATGATTTTCATGAGCTCAAATCGACTGTTATAGAGCTGAATTTGTGTTGAATTGTCATCTTGTGTGTAAATCTGACAGGTTCTCAGAGGACGACTGTTCTTAGACTGAAACAAGACAGACAACCAATAGCACCAAGTGATACATATGTGTAGTTAATGCATAAATTGTCAGGAGCTGTGTATAAAAGTCACCTTGTATATGCTTTTTGTTTTCTTCTTGGGATTTGCTTCATACATCAACTGAAATTGTGAAATTATAAGTTAAATCAAATGACGCTACTCTTGACTGAAAACAATCTGACAGTGCCCACCTTGCCCTCTTCTCTGGGGATGATGACATTCTCGTAGCGGTTGCGACACTGTTTGGGAGAGCGGTAGATGCGGCTGCATGAGTTGACCACGTCACTAACCAGGTCCCAGTTGGGCGTGTGGGCGGGGGACACTATCGTCAGGTTCAGAGGTAGCTCCAACAGCTGCTTCACAGCCTGCAGTAGTAGAAATGTACATGTTGTGTCTAACATTCACTGTAGCTTGTTTCCGTAGAGCTCTAAATGCCTGGTGTGAATACTATCTTGTACCTGAAGCAGTGCCCAGTCTTCACTGATGAGCCACTCGGGGTTGTCCTGGCTGCTTTCCATGGCAGGTTTAGCCAGGGAGGGCAGGGGTTTGGCAAAAGGAGCCTGGTGTTTCAGAGAGAAGTTCTTCTTCTGGTCTTTGCCTTCACGTCGTACTTTTAGCATGCTGGCCTTTTCAAAAAGAGACCGTGGAGGAATCACCGTCTCCCCGTGGCCCTTTTTCTTTTTCCTAGCAGCTGCTAACAAAGTAAATCACATGACATTAACACTTTTTAAAATACATTAGAAGTATGCAAAGAGGTATCGCATCATACCAGAAGGGTCCATCTTGAGACGCTTGTGCTCTTTGCGGATGTATATTGGAGGCAGTTTGGACTCTGGCATAGGTGTTGTGTCATACATAAGACACATTACAGAGTCTATGTAAATGTCATTATCGTCCTGTGGTGGTGTGGGAGGAGTCCAAATCTGTACAAGAAAATTTAAACTCAGACCGTGACATACTACCATAGGCCTACCATGCTCAAGCAAAGCTACAAAAAAGTGTACTTACTGGCATGATCTCTGTATGACCATCTTCCGCATCAAATACATATTCCTGTTCAAAGCAGAAAAAAAACATGTTGGGTTTGACTGTGTGCATCTTTCATGAGCAGTAAATACTGACAGGTCCTGACCATGTTGTATGCATCCTCTCTTGTGTAAGTGAAGAGATCCTCATCATCTTCCCTCATCTGCCTCTCCTCCTCATCCACTTTGAGTTTTTGAAGCTGGTGTAGTTCCCAACTTCTTTTAGATGATTCCAAACGCTCCTGGGGCAAAGACAGGAGGTTGAGTCAAATGAACAAACAACTATCTGTACAGATGCCAACAAAAAAACACCATTACCTTAACCACAGTCTCATCGTCAGTGACGTGAATGTATTCCAGGTAATGCAGGGCATACATTTCAATTGGTGTGAGCTGCAGAGTGAAAAGGGAGTGAAAGGAAGCAAATACAGACTTCAGCATCACTATTGTAGACATTTTTCATATTGTTCTGTCACCACTGACCTGCTCCATGACAGCATTCAGCTCCTCTATCTGGACAGGCTCCACTTGATCCTCTGGACTTGTTTCTTCTTCTGCTGACTCTTTGTCTGTCATTTCCTCCTCAATCTTTTGGTGGTCTTCCTCATGTAGATCATCCAGGTTTATGCTGTGGAGCGCCTGGATGTATGGTCGAGCCACTTTGGGAGAGATGACCTCAGAGGCAGAAGGCTCTTGATGAAGAACTACAAACTCCTCAACTTTCTCTCCTGATCCGGCCTCCACTTCAAATAGATCCTGGATTGTCCGCTATTCAAAAATATTATGGCACCAGAGAACATAGTATGCAGTACCAAATTAGCAAAGTGCCACCAAGGTTCGTGAGCATCTCTACCACTTAACTGGCCTATACATTATTGGTAGCCTTGGAGGGGCTCTTACCTGTGTGAGAAAAGCCAGAGTATAGTCTGTGCCCTGCGCAGCCACTTCTCGGATCAGGTCTTTGGTGCCATTCTTCAGCAGTTTTTCTTCAATTGAGTTTCCGCTCTCCAACCTAAACAGGATCAGACAGGGTTGGATACACAGTGGATATTTATGTCACATCCAATTAGCAGGATGCTATACAAACCTGTAAATGTGTACATCCTTCGAGCGGCCAATCTTATCACACCACTCCTGGGTGCGAGAGTCTATGCTTGGATTGAGGTCTGTGTCATAGAAGATGATTGTGTCTGCATCAAACACAGTACCAACTGAGGAGCAGCAGCGGTTGGTCAAGATGCTGCAGAATAGCTGCCTGTTCCTGTTAAATCTTTTCATATTCTCCTGCAGAGAGAGACAGAGGATACACTTTTTTTTTTCCCCATCTTTCAAAAAAGAAAAAAGAAAATAAAATGATAATAAATGTGCACTCGTCTGTAGGCCCTGAAAGGAACAGTATCCAGTAGGGAGGGAAGAAAGTAATTTATTATACCCCATTGAAAACCAGACCTCTCCACTCACAGGAGGCTCTGGTGTAAGACGGGGATCAAATTTTGTTGATACACAGATATTAAATACTGAAATATGATGATGATGTGAGTGTTCTGTAAATAATTCACACATGGCATTTTACCTGTCTTTCATCAGGAGTAAAGCTTTCATCCACTCGTACATAAGACAACTGTCGATGATCCAGAAATGCTTCCAGGATGTCTAGCATCTTCACCATCTGGGTAAAGATGAGAACACGCCGATTCTCCGACCTCAGCTTCTGCAGCAAAATGGCCAATGCTTCCAATTTACCTAGAGAAAAGCAAAGCAAGGTTATAGAATATTTTTCAAAAATATGTTTTATAGTCTTAATACTACATATTTTGGAACTGAAATTGGAAATGTTCGCACACCTGAGTCCATCTGTATTAAGTGCAGATCAGGAAACTGCACGAGTTGTGTTGGTGCAAAACGCTGGATGTCAGCTCTGTGGGCGGAGGTGGCCTCAAACAGCTGACGGTGAAAAGACTTCTGTTTGAGTCGGTATGGCACTGTTGGATTGACTGCATATATCTGAGGGGGCGGGGCTACAGCTGGAGGTACCACACATGACAGCCTAAAAAGATAAAGATGCATTTAGTAATTTCGACGGTCAGGGTTTTATTTATGAGCATGCAACATTTTACCTTGTGGTAAGATTTTTAGTTGCATCCAAGCGGTCCTCAACAGACAACAAACATAACCTCAAGGCAGATGTTGCTCCCTTTGAGGAGGTCTTTGCTCGGAGGCAGCTCTCCAGTCCCACCCAACGCCAGCCACCAGCAGTCAGTGAAGAGTGACCTGGTTCAGGACTAACTGTACAGGCCTGTACCAGGTCTGCGCCATACAGCACACTGCGGCTACAGCGGCGCTCATTGGCATCAAATAAGCGGCCCAAACGCTCCTTCATCTGTTGGCTTTTCTCTTCTGACGACTCCTGCACATGTGGGAAAACATTTGCATTTACTATTTAGTTTATTGGTTGTTGTTAGCATGATCAACATGGAAAAACTACTTACCTGAGGAGTTGAATTGATCGAAGTGACCTTGGTGGAAACTGCATTTGAATTTGTATTAACACCCATTGCTGGAAAATCAAACGTGTTGGACACAAATAAAATTAAAATGTGCAAATCAACACAGCACAATATCAGTATAATAGTGTACAGTACAAGTAGTGTATAATTTAGTTTATCTGAAAGGTCACCTTGCTGTGCTGAAGCAGGGGGCTGAGGGGTGCCAGGTGTGGATGTAGCGTTAGCGGCAGCTACAGCTTGTGGCACACTTTGCATTACCATCGAGCCCTGTGGCCTGATGATCTGCTGTCCAGGGGCAGACACTATTTGCAGGATATTGCCTGGGGAAAAAAATATTATTCAAAATGAAATATACTCAAAGGGTATGGGTGGATTGGAGTATTTGATGCAATGGTGTGAAAGAAAAATGTAGAAATGTGGAAAATGTAATAAAAGAAAATGGATGTGGCCGTGATGGGAAGTACATTACCGAGTGTACCTTGAAGCTGCAAAGGCTGTCCAGTGGTTAGCTGGCGGAGCTGGCTTGGAGATAATGTAAATTTGGTACCCTGAAACTGGAGGGTCACTGGGGTCTCGGGCTGAGAGATTCGAGTCTGACTGCCAGCTATATTTGCCAGCTGGGCAATCTTCACCACATCACCACCTTCAAAACAGAACATTAAACTTTACCCTCAACAAAGGCTATAATACAGCAGCTCTGCAAATTAAACATATATGTGTAAAATGAACATAAAAGTTAGTTTAAGGGTGAAAAGGGTATCATGCAGAACCAAGGTGTATTAAAATATGTAACAGGCAAAGTTCCTCCACAAGAACAGCAGCTTAACATTATGAACCTTCAGGGGTAAAGAAATAGCTTCATATGTCCTCAGGTAAAACGGAGTAGGATGACTACACATATGAATAAAAGCATTAAGTCATCTGAAACACTGGCAACAAAAAGAAAAACAGGGTATTTCCTTTCTAGTGATTAATAAGAATGGTTTAATAGATCTTTAATTCAAAAATAAAACCATAACAAAAAAATAAATACCATCACACATAAAACATAAATAAACAAATCAATGCATAACAAGGCTTTTTTCAGGGTTTCCAAATCATGAACTTGAAAAGGCTTCTGTGTTCACATTCATGGAAGAAAGGGCTCGCAAAATATGGGACCATTTTCCCATGCTTAAAACAAATTTAATGTTAGCAAAGAAAGACAAGGCTTCAGGGTGCTTTCTTCCTGCAGATGGGCTAAAGCAAGAAAAATTATTAGTAATAGTTTGGGAAGAGGCTTTATTAAAAAGGGGAGGATAAAATCATTAAGGTTAAAAACTGAGGTGCCAAGTGCAGTAAAACAATAGTTTATAGTGAACATGCAGGTCTTGAGAAAGAAACAGGGAACTCCTGAGGCTGTGGAGATGCTGCTGATATGACTTTGTGTATTTTTAGGGTTTCCATGAAGTTCTGTAATATTGAAGTGCTGTAATATTGTACAATGTCAGTTTGTGCTATTGCTTTAACCACAAACGCACCCAAGCAACATATCAGCAGTGCCCCGAATAAAACCTCAGATCAGAGCAGCCCATACTGCTGTGCAGAGGTAGAGGGGAGATGCTGAAAGGGATGAAGGGGAGGCCACTTACTAGGCAACCGTGCCTGGGCCTGAGATGTAAGAACCAGCCTCTGAGACAGCAGGTTGGGCTGGAGTGCGTGACTGGGGGCTAGTGTGGGTCTGGCCACCTGTGAGACTCCAGGCTGGCTCATTGAAGCCATGGATCCCACAACTGTATTGGCCAAGGTCTGGCCCAAAGGCACAGGGGTAGCCCCCAGCGCATGCTGTCCAGGCCCACTGGTCACAGAGGCGGACACAGTGGAGGCGGCAGTGTTGTTGCTGTTGCAGACAGGAGAGGTAGTCTGGGCTCTCTGAGTAGCTGTTCCAAACACTGTGAAGTACAAGGCAATTGGGCACGCCACTACATGTTAGGGGTAAGGGCAATTAAATCATCAGGCTTCCATAATAATCCACTTCAATGCTGGTCAAATGCTGGGTCAAAATATACACGCAGGGTAATCGATATCAGTATAAAGCAAGCACACAAAAAAGACTGACTTCACCAAAAATACAACTCTACAGTTTTGGCAATTGATAAAATTAGTCAAACTGCGTAAACCGTGTTATCAAGGAATAATTTTGAGAAATATAAACTCATCTTCAAATGTTCAGCAGAACATCTCTAAAACTGCATAAGAGACCTGAGACCTAAGAAACAGCAGCATTGTCATCCTGGAGCTATCCAAGTAATTATTAGCCAGGTCAATTCTGGTCAATAATGAGGTTGTTACAAATGAAAAAACATACAAAGTCAAACAACCATTCAAGACCATGGGTGGAGCCCAAAGTTCTGAAAGCATCTATGAATGAGGGACGCAAAGTATGAGTTTGCTGTTTAGTTTGAGCCTAAGATTGAGCATAGTGCAGAGTGGAAAAGTTTGTCCTTGTTCATTCGTGTGTCCATGTTTGAAAAAACCTTACCATGTGAGGTAGGGGCAGTAGTTGCTCCAGTGGTGACAGGGGACTTTCCCCTGGGTTGTGTTGCCGGGTTTGCCATGGAGGGGGATATAGAAGTGACAGAAGAGTTCAAGGCAGGACGTTGGCTGGCCGTACTTGTAAAAGAGGCAAGGCGCCCCTCCGGCTTTGTCCCATATGAAACTGGCTGGAACAATCTAAGCACAGTTCATACAATTTAAGAATTGGAAATTTCATTTTATTTTTAAAGTTAAAGAGTATTTTGCCATGAATTATGTTACAACAGACCTCATTGGTTTTATGGGACAAGGTTTGGGTCGTGATGGTTGGTCTGGGCCAGTGTAGAGCTCTTCTATAAGTGGCTGTGAGAGCTTTAGTTTAGGTACTGCCTCCTCAGTCTGATAACGAGTCAGCTTGTTTTCATTGTTGACTAAATTAAAGATGGATATGTCTGCAGTCTAAAAAATAAACGAAGTGGGAGTGTTGGAAAATACAACTTGCAAATATTTTAAACATACTAAAGTGTTTTACCGTATCTGGATCTTTCTGTGTTGCTTCAAGAACCAAAGAGGGAACACTGAATTGCAGATTTGAGAAGAAAAATGAACTTTTGGCATCTCTGGGAGACACCAACTCAGGGTGGTTGCATACTCGCTGTAACTGCATTAGCACTTGTAGCACGCTAACAAAGTGACCTGTCTTGAGAGCTTCTTGGGTCCTAGTCAAGTAAAATCAATCATAAACAAGGTGTGCATGAAAGCCAATAGACAGCATGATGACATCATTTTACAATCCCAGTTGGAAAAATGCGATCAATGTTACCCTGACTGAGTGAGGATATCTTCATACAGGCTCTTCTGACGGCTGGAAAGGCGGCACTTCAGGATATGTTCGTATTTTTTGGGTAGTTGTTTCTCCACTTCCCTTTTAGAGCGCCTCAGTATAAACGGTTGGATCATCTACATTTGAAAGCAATGCATGCCTGTTACTGCGAAATTATGCGAAAATGTACCATTTAAATTCTAGCAACTAAACCCACCCTGTGTAAACGAATAACCAGTTTGTGGCAGTAGTCTTGGTTTTGGTCTGTGCCTGCCTTCACTGGGAAGTCTGAGTAGGGCCGTGTGATTCCTGGCAAAAGAAAATGGATCATGGTCCAAAGCTCCTTCAAGGTATTCTGTAGAGGAGTGTTGATGAGGAGTATCCTTTGATCGCTGTTTTAATAGAAAGCGAAATATTTAAAATATTCAAAAAGACTATACATGTAGTTTCTTTGGCTAGCTTTTACAGGGGACTCACCTTTTGATAGAAAATATGGTTTCCCAGTGTTTCTGGGTCATATCTTTAATCAGTGGAACCTCATCTAAAACAACATGTCTCCATTTTCTTCTTAGAAAATGGCTGTGGTCAGCCATGAGAAGCTTGTATGATGTCAGGCACACGTGGAAACTGTTAGTCTCACCCCACCACTGTAAAAGAGAGACCAATATTATGAACCTTTAAGCCATAAGTCTTCAATTTTGTGGTTTGAATGCTCAAACTAAACTCAAATGAGATACCTCTCTTAAAGATCTACGCTCTCGTCTGTTGCCAAGGTACAGGAGAATCTTGAGCCCAGGACACCAACGCTTGAACTCAACCTCCCAATTTAGTAACTTGCTTGTTCTTACAACAACAAGATGAGGACCCCATATGCCTATGCAAATACAGAATGTTAATTTTACATTTCAATATCTTAATATTTAAGAGGATAAACAACTGAACTTCTCTGTACCTTCTTGGCCAGCCAAGTGTGCCATGTAGGCAACCGTTTGTACTGTTTTGCCAAGGCCAGTCTCATCAGCCAGGATCCCATTGAGGCGTTTTTTGAATAGACTAACAAGCCAATCAACACCTATTTGTTGATATTCTCGCAATGACCCATGTAATAGAATGGGAGCCGGACTGCGGGTCTAAAGCAAAAAGATATATTAACAAACTGTATAACTTAGAAAACCACATGATTGAAAGAACCTAATGTCTTACAGAAGTAGTGGTTCTAAAACTGCCTTTTGGAAGCAAAAGTTCAGTTGCAGCCGCTACTTCAGCGATGTCTTTAGCAGACTTTCCATCAGAGCTTGAGGAGGTGGCTTTATCACCACCTTTATACTGCTCCACACTCAACAAGGAGTCAATTACCACAGCCTCAGGTGGACTGCCCTCTTCACATTCTGTGTCTACAGAAAAATGTAAATAAATGAGTACAAAAATAGCAGACGTTACATTGGTGAGAAGAAACACACCTTCAGAGTCTGTGTCTTCATCATGTTTTGGAGGACTTGGCTTTGGCCACTCAAAGCCATCAGCATATGCACCAGCATATTGCTTCATCAAAGCATCTAAAGGCATCTCCGCTAGAAAAGTGAAAATGCAGGGTGTGTCATAATATTCCAAACAAACTGTGTAGAAGGTAAATGCAAATTAAAAAAAACAAAATATATATATGTAAAGGGTCTAAAAAAATAAACCTTCTTTGGCCAGGTCACCCAGCTCAATTTTGTGGTCTGCATGGCCCTCCATCGCCTCCTGTTCCTCTATGGTGCTCTCTTCATCAGCAACTAAAAAAAAGAAAAAGAAAACATTGTTATTACAAACTAATAAACAAGTACAAAACAAATGAATAAAACATGTTACACGATTTTCCTTACCATCCTCATCTGTCAAAGATAAACTTGATTTTCTTTTTCGGCGTGAAGAGGCCATATCCTTAAAGAAATAAGACATTTAGGATCTTTTAATGCAATAGCTTTTCTTTACACCATCAAAAATGCACTGCCCACCTCTTTATTAGCATTTTCTCCTATTGGCTGGCTAGACACTGTGGAATGGAAAGTATTCAGTGAAGTCCATTTGTGCATGTATAACTAGAAATAGTACCAAGAATATATAGCATACCTTTTGCTGACATATTTCGTAATTTTAATGCTTTAAGTCTTTTGTCATACATTTGGAATTGGAGTTTAATTTCCACAACCTGCAGTCAGAGGCACATACCCAATAATAATAATAATTCAGCTATGATAAATTTATTTAGTTAAGCTTTTAATTTAAAACCTACTTGCTCAATGTTAGACCAGAAAAATTCCACCTCTCTGGCAATTGTACTGGCAATATGACGAAGGTGAATTTCTTGATCAATCTTTGATCGCTCCTCGGTTTTCTTTTGCTCCAGATGGTACCTTGCACAAGTGCGAACCAGCTGTTGTGGCATTACAGAAAATTTGATTAGTCCATGTGTGCATTATCTTTACTGAAAACAAATAAAAATGTCCTACCTTCTTAGCAGCAGCTTCTTTCCATCTTCTTTCCTGTGCAAAATCTGCTGCCATCCACTGCATTTCCTCTAAAAGGTAGTCCCAGTGGGACTTGGGTCGTGAGGCCTCCATAAGTTTGGGGAGCCTACTAGAGGACCACTGTCCCTCCTTCCTCAGTTCAGAGATGCGCTGATGCACTTGACTTTCCTGAGGGATGATAAAAGACCAACATTAGCATAACCATACCCATACTTCAGGGTATAAAATAACTCTTTGGGTTTTGAACATACCAATTTGGCCTGCTCAATTTGCTTGTCTTGAGAACCATCCTGTGATGTCTGCATAGAACCACCTTGACAAAAACCTCCCATTTTCACTGAAGAGATGCCATTGGTACCAGTGAGTTTGGACTGGGAGCTTGGATTTGTGCTTGAGACGAGCGGCCGTGCAGTAACTGCGTTATGAGTAGCAGAAACAGCATTTGACAGAGGAGCAGGAGACACACTGACCATTGAGTTGGCCATAATCCTCTGAACTTGATTGGGTTCTGTCGTTGGACGAGCAAGTGCCACAGTCTGAAAGAAAGAACATTTAATACATAGGAAAAGTAAACCACAACAATGACAGCTTAAACAGGTTCTTTGTTGTTTAACTTACTGCTTGTCCTGTTTGGAGCATTGCCTGGGGCTGTTGTTGACCTGGCTGCATCTGGAGATGCATTTGCTGCTGAAGTTGAGCTTGGAGCTGAGCATGAGGATTCATCTGTGCCAGGACAGCCCCACCGGCTTGCACCTTCACCTGTGCCTGGAGCTGAGCCCCAGGCTGGCCAGTCCCATCTACCAACTGAGCCTGCTGGGAGAGGGCCAAAGGCAAGCTTGCCATAGGGAGGGTCCCCTGCGGTAGCCTGCCAGGTAACTGCGGTGGGGGGGTATGCAGACTTGCAGCATTTTGCACTGGAGGTCCTTTGGATGGGTCGTATTGCTGCTGATTCTGCTTCTGCCCTGCAATCTGTACTGCTTGAGGAATAGGTGGCATCCCTCCTATATATGGGTAATAAAATGATAGGCAGAATAGGGGTGGTAAAGAGAGTAACACAAAGAGAAATAATCAGTTATCAGTAATATTATTCACTTTCGTTGTTGTGTATGTCTGATTATCTAAAATGGTTTACTACAACGTTTCAAACTGATCCCTTAATATAATTTTAGGTTTAAATAGCTGAAAATTATTTTTTTTGTTGACTGTTTAGAGCTCCTCAGGATGTTGCTTTAATGAAATAGATATGAATACTATATGAATAAACAGCAAAGTACTAGTTTCTGATGATCCGAGCAAAAATTAATGGAACTCATACAGCAATGATTACAGAAGAAATTAAATTAATATGATCATCTAAACATTTTCAAATAAAATACTACTTTGATTAATGCAGAAAACCAAAATATTGCATTTTAAATGTTGAGAAATGTAATTCAACATCAAAAACTATACATGCAATAATAAAGGTATTTTAAGAGGAGGAAATAGTAATGATTCATAGGAAAATGGCACAAGTAACAGACAGGGAGAAGAAAGGGGAAAATAAAATACAAAGCAGACACTAAAAGACCATATGGTTCAGCATGCATGAAAGAATGTAGCAATATCAAGGCATGTAAATGCCTCACAGAGCCACAGAGCACAGAGGTGAGCAAAGACACACATGGGGTCTTGCAGACAGCAGGCCTGAGCGGAGCTGTGCACACTAAAGCAGCGCCTGCCTTACCTCCCTGAACGTCACTTCACCTGGCCTAGACGGCATCAACACAGCCCTGACTCACCCAACCACCACAATCCAAAACCCTGAGCCGTGAACAACTCCTCCACATGTTTCCCCGCCTACTTAGACTGAGGGAAAGAAGCCAAGTCAGAACAAAATGCCATGAACGACATGGAAGAAGAAACCAAATATGAACATGAACAAATCCAGAGGATGGGAGACACAAATGATGATAATGAGGATTTTGTAGCCTTGATAATATTACAAAATATAGGTGGAATAAAAATTATCAGTGAATGGATGACAATGTAAAACCAAAAAGAATTATATGTGCAGTATGATTCCATAAAATGGAAAAAGGTTTAACCCATTTGAGTTAATTTTTTTCCATAAAGCTTCCAAATATTTCAATGATCCGGCTCCACAAAAAGATGAAAGTCCAGTAGTATGGAAGGTCTGTCCAAAAAAGAAGACTAAGAAAGAAGACATTATAAAGAAGAAATGGATAACACTGATGATCAGTAGAGGAAAAAAAATAACAAAAAGGTTTTAAAAAAAAATATCACAAGACATGGCATCTTCCCATTGAGAGGCTACTCTTCTTCAGACTGGAATTATCTTCATCCCAATTTACTCTGTTGGTAGAACTAAACCTGAATTTGAATTGCTGAGGACTTCAAGCTGTTGTTGGGATCTGCCTGTTGATGCTTGTTTGTAGAAGAGGACACTGTGATTCAGTTTGTGATCTTCTTTGATTTTAAGGGGCATATGTCCAGCAGCATCGGGCAGAACAAAGAGCGGCCTGGTTGTAGCACTCCTACCTTGCGCAGTTGGCATAAGCTGCTGGAGTGGAACGCCAGGTGATCCTAAAGGAGCTACACCAGGATGCTGGAAAATCAGCCCATGGCGACCAACGTCAATCCGGGACCTCTTAGCCTGATCTGGGATTTAAAACACACAATACCCTCAAAACGGAAAAAAGCACTAGGCATAAGGCAATGACCGGCTTAAGACCACATAGGTCACCTCTCCTTCCTCCAGTTAAGACTTGAACATTGAACGCTAGAACATGATGCCAAAATTCTAAAAGCAGAAGCAATTAGAGGGGAGAAAAAAAGAAACAAAAAAAGCAAACGGGGAGGAAACAGAGCAACAAAAGAGACACAGGAGTCAGCAGCCCTTGCCCTACCTGCTTGCACCATGGCCTGCTGCCTCTTAAAGGCTTCCATGTCTCCAGCACTGGCAATGCCCCCAGCAGCAGTTCCCTGTATGCAATCATGGTTTAGATGCATGAAATTTAAAGTTATACAACATATGATTGATTCTTATTCAAAACATCTTTATCACCTGGAACTGCTGCTGGGCAGAGAAAGCTGCAGAAACGTTAGGTGGAAGCTGTGTTGCTATGGCAACTGGTGTCACAGCTTGGCCGTCCTTTCCAGTGACGACCTTCACCTGAAAGAAAAAAACTCACGTAGAACACTTGCAAACACTTATCAGCTAAAACAAAACAACTACTACCTCATCGTTTATGACTTCAGACTGCTCTTCATCTTCCTCCTCATCCTCAAGGTCCAAGTCATTCTGCCTTAAGTATGTATACAAGGGAACACAAGGTTTTTTCTTAAAAGCCAAGTAGTCCATCATGTTTCCTTGCAGATGCTGGAGAAAAAATAACTCAATCAGATATTCTTTAAACACATCCTTCAGGTTCTCCATCTTCTTTGTATGATGCTCCAAGCACTGCTTCCTCAGCTGAGCAATCTCAGGAGTAGAAGGTGCAATCTCCTCCAACTTCTTAGGAGCCTGCTTCTTTATTGCACCCACGGCCATGCTGCTGGATCCCAGAGGATTGCTGGGGATACTTTGTGGGGGATTGGTGAGGGAAGGGCTTGATGGTGGAATAGAAGTGGGTATATTGAAAGACGGTGTGACTGTGGAACCTACACCAGCAACCACACCCTGTGGGGTCTTCTCAAACATCATAGGGCGAGCTAGTTGTCCTTGTATGATATTGCTGATCTGTGGAGGTAGATTGGAAGTGGTAATGTGCCCAGGGCTGCTCAGAGTGGGGAGAGCACTCCCTGTTGCCACAGGGCTTTGAGGTCCAAGATGGTGGATGGTGCCTCCAGTCTGTGAATGTGGTTGAGAGAGGCGACGTTCCCGCACAGAGCCTGGTGTAGCTGCTGTGGCCAGCTGCACTTGAGTCGCTGTGGCCGGTGTGATCTGAGCCAGCCCAGTCCCATCCTGATAAACAAAGTGACTACCTCCAGAAGGACTGCCTAAACTGATCTGTCGCACTAGCATACCAGCTTCAACAAAGCGAGTGGGGCTTTGCGCACACACATTTAAGGCTGCTGTTGGAGCCCCAGGGCGTGTCACTGCTGTGACCGGGCTGTGCTGTGTAGGACTTTGTGGAGGAATGGGCTGAGGCACAGGTGAAGTGACCTGGATGTAGGAGGATGGAGCAGGCTCAAACCTCCACTGTGGTGTAGTGTGCTGAAAACCAGGGGAAGCAGGGGTTTGAAGGGGCACAGGAGTTAGAGTAATTTGTTGGTTTCCAGTCACCATCTGTCCTACATTTTGTAAAGTGATGTTCATGTTCTGGCCAGTAACTGGGCTTCGGCTCATGATTATCTGATAATTGGGCGATTGGGGTGCTGAGGGGCTGGCAGCAGAGGTAAATGTGGTCACAGGGGACTGAGGGTGGTTAGCTGTAGCCTGCTGTTGTGTAGCTGCCAGGGCAGGCTGCTGCTGCTGCTGCGGTGGCGCTTCCTCAGCCTCAGATCCGCTGGCTGACTTTGATCTCTGAAGTTGTCGTTGAATATTCTGTGATCCACTTCCATGGTGCATTGCTTGGTGCTGTAAAGATTTTTCACAACTGTGAAATAAAAGTAAAATTCCCATTAGGTTGCAACATAGGTTAGTACAAATACTACATAAAATGTGCTAAAACACATGTTGCCATTTATTATCTCAACTTTTTTTAAGACTGGCTTATGTGGCATTTTGACAAACCGAAAGCCCACTATCATAATTAATAAAATAATTGACCACATATCGAATATTTTACAACGCTGCTATCCTAAGTGATATACTCGAGCAAAGAAAGCTAAATGTGCATTGATGGAATTAAGTTTTCTTGATTATTCATCGAGTATTACAAGCTTTGTGAGACAAAAGCAATTTACGGAATACTAACTAATTATTAATAACCTCATAAATGTGTGTACGCAAATAGACACTGAGCAAATGGTTGATTTCATTAACTGGGCTTATCATTCAGAATTTATAAATATCATGAATTTTGTGCATAAAAGCATTCAGCAGCCGATAAATTTGCTATTATCATACGGCATTGCCGTTTTCTATATGAGCTCGGGGTGTATCAGCTAACGCAGCTACATAAACGATCCAAACGCATTTCAAAACAAGTCGTAGATTTGTATGCAAGTACAATCCCTAGATTCATGCTAAAAAGATGTTAAAATTAACGGCAAGGCATCACGAATGGCCATTTTCTCTTTTTTGCAAACAATAACCCTAATCCAGGCGCGTGCTAACTAGAGCCCTAGATGTTAGCTTGTTTTTTTGCTAACGGGTAATAAAGGTAATATGAAAATACAAAGGGAACGTACTTACAGAGTAAGGAGTTTTCTAGTCTTTCTTTATGTCCCAAGTCATATTTACACACGAGTATTTGATGCAACAAGCGTCATTATGAGATTGAATAAAATAAAGATATTGCTAGCGGCTACCTAATGTTTTGAAGCTAATTTCATTCAGCAACATGGCGACCGCAACAACCTTTCGTGAACCCCGGAAGTAGTTCTGCGTGCATGATCTGATGTTTTATTGTGTTTACTTTTGTTTATGTTTTTACAGTTTTGGCAAATACGTATGTTCGTGTAAATACTTGGCTAAATATTAAACTCTCATAATCAAACATAGCAACTGGAAAATGTACAAATATGGGTAAATTGTTTATTTTCACAGTAAGACAAAAAAATATAATTGCAAAGGAACAGCACACCACCAAAGTTAGTGTGAGACTAAATTTAACCAAACTTGAAAGTGACAACTCACATAATCAATCGTTACACAATCAAGTACAATTCCACTGCTCAATTCAGTTAAAAATAAATACTATACAATAAACATTTTTGTTTCAAGTAAACCCCATTTAAAACTTTCTCAGATGTATGCCTGTGCAAAATGCTAAACACAAATCTAATACATTATATTATTAACCTGATTCATATTTAGTAATTAAATAATTAGGCTACACCAACTGAGTTCAAGTATGTCCTGCACAATAAAATATAAATCAAAAGCCATAAAAAGGGAAATTAACATATGCTACACATGGTCAGCTCTTGTGATAAAGTGCTTGAATCAGCAAAAGGACTGAAAAAAGGCAAATATTTCTGGACATACACATAGAACATCAGAAGGTGTGAAGAGCTGACAGGCGCCGCTCAATGCACTGCTTACCTGTTAAAAAAGCCAGTTCTAATCAAATCTTGAGAATAAAAAGGTAAAACTGTATATATTATGACATTAAATGTAATACATACATTTCTCCACACTGTCAATGTCATTTTTTTCTGTGAGGATTCTTGACAGGCCCTCCATAAGCACAAGGGCCTTATGGTATCTGTGTATCGAAGCTAGCCCATAATGAAACATTTCATCAAGAGCAGCAGACTGCACCTAAACACATCACACATTGTTAAAACAAGTTATATATCGTGTTGGATATAGCTGTTTTTAAATATTATGAGCTCACCATGTGAACAGTGTGGCTATAAATTAGCTTCTCTGCTGTTAGTCCATTAAAGCGATCAATGAGCTTCTGTTTGTCAAGAAGGAAGTTTTGCAGTTGATCATTGAGTGAGCGACAGTAGGACACACAGCACTTGTACATGTCATTAAGTGTCCGAATTACTAGAAGAAACATAATATCCCAAAAATATAAATGTCGAACTAATCAAGAGGCATATTCAATATTGCCTTCATCATTACCTTGTTTTACTGTTGCAGAGGGGAGGAGTTGGCCTTGTTTGATATCCTGTTTGGCAGAATGCAAGGCTGATGAAAGAAAATCTTCAGCCTTCATGTACAGCACTAATTGACTGGCATAACTGCAAAGATGTATCAAAATGGACAAGATGATGAAAGCACAGAACAGGAAAAAAGCAGTGTCTATTTCCATAATATATACCTCCACTCTCGACTTAATAGGCTGATTTGATCGGTCAACATGCTCTGCTCCAAAAAAGACACATCAGGACTGCTGGTGGTATTCAAAGTTGGATCCTTTGACATAGCCAATTCCATAATGCAGTGAACAAAAGCCAGAGTAAAACGTAGATTGTTCAGGGAATCTGTATGGGATTGCTGGAAAAAACAAACACAATAACAACATACAGTTTAAATAGCAGACCTTTATATTGAACAATATAATATTTATAATACTGAAATACACTTTCAGTGCAATAAATATGATTCTATACCTCCATCAATGTATCTTCAGGAAGCTGTGGAAGATGAAACACCACATTGGTCAGTGGACTGTCATCCATAGCTTCAGTTTCACTATTTCTACGATTTCCTCTCTGAAGGGGGCGACTGCTGAGCCAGGGAGAGCTCTTATAGTTGGGTGAGCCAGCTACAGTTTCATAAATGGCAGTAAATAATAAATAATAAGCAAAAAACAGCATAAATAACACCTAAAAGTTAACAGTGAACATACCAGGAAGCAGCCTTATGTCAACTGGAACACTTGCTCGTCTTGGGGACTCTATTGTGAAGACAGTTACAGGGGAGCCGTCTGGTTAAAAAAAAAAACAAAAAAAACATAATTTAACCACAAGATGGTGCTAAAACAATGCAACATGTCATTTATTTTCTAGTCCTTTGAACAGCTGGTACTTCATTAATTTCTTACCCATATCAGTCTCACACAGGCTCTCCTGTGATCCTCCATCCAAAACAGTAGCTTCATATGCTGCTTTCAGAAGCATGTCAGACAATCTGGCAGTGCTTATTGCTCTGTAAATGTTTCAGACAGTTGTTTAGTGTAATCTTAAGGCCTGTAGAAATAAGGTACATTAGGTGTATTTGCCCTGACCTTTTAATATGCCCTTCGTTGTTATTATAGGGAACAAACTGGCGAAGCGATGGCAAGTCCCCAACTGTTCTTCTCCTTTTGTGCAAGTTACTGGGGACCTGATGAAAGATAGCGAAATGAAACAGCACACAACTTTTCTTTCAAAAGCAATTAGTTTCCCACTAAATTTTTACATAGACTTTCTAATAATTAAATAATAAATACAAACCCCCAGTAGACCATCTTTTATATCAGGCAGCAATAAAGTCCTGGTGCCGAGCGGTAATGTCGGCTCAGGGACTTGTGGGGTAGCTCCATCTAAAATACATAGAACATGTTTTATGTTACAGTTGAAAGCAAAAAGGGACAAGGCTCTTTGAGCCCTTAATCTGTGCAAGGCATTACTAGGTTTAACACACCTTCAGGAGAAGATTGCTGTGGCCTTGCCCCTCCTGTGGCAAGCTCTGAGGGTAGACTGCTGTTTTTAGCACAACAAAGCTTGACTCTGAAAGTTTGAGAACAAAGTAAATAGCTGCATAACATACCAACTACAAGGAGGGATACACTGTATAGCTGATGGGGTGGCACATGCCTGGTAGAGCCATGCAAACCTGCCGGCTGCAGGTTCTGTTCCATTCGCTGATAATTGTGAATCTGAGTGGGCACAGGAATGGGCAAGGAACGGTTGCACTTGCGAGGAGTGACTGTCAAAGGTTTGCTGGTTAAATGGAAGCAGGGAATAGACCATCAAGAGTTTGTACTTTAAATAATTAAAAGACAACCCAATAGCAGTTGTAGTTACTAGATGTTTTCTTACCTGTCAGAAGTACAGGGATGGGAAAGTAGAGGAGAGCGTGGTGGTGTCCTGCCTACTGCTGTTTTATTGACTTCCAACACCAAGGAGCCTCTGTAATAATATTTCTTTCAGTTAATGGTAGTTATATAGAATTGGGAACGGTACATGTGAAACTCACCCACTGTTGATCAGACAACTCGCAATGGGTGATTCAGATTCCACATCACTTACATATTCACCTGAGAAGTTAAACATATAATTTGATATTTAGTTTATTTGGTCGGGACAGTGCATGCAAATTGACCTACATGAGGCACCTGCATGTAAAGACAATACATTGTAACTATTGGCAAATTTCCATTCTTGCCCACACTCAACATTCACATCCGTACTGTTAACACACACAAGAGTAAGGGCAAGTGAAATAGGGATAGTTTTAAAATTAAATAATTCATTATGGTCAGTCTTACTGGGAGATTGGGTAGGCACCATGACATATTCATCTGTGAAGGATGAAACATTCCTATGATCTTCTTCAGCTCCTGTCTGTTCAGGGAATCCTGAAGGGTCCTGTGAATTTCCATTTAACACATTTTATTGCATATTACAACTATTTAAGTAGGAAAGAAAACAAGCATTTATCTGAAACCAACTGGAGAGGAGGCAGGATGCGAGGCTAAGGAGCCATAACTAGAGCCACTGCTTGGGTATGACAACACTGTAGTTGGTGCACCTGTTGAAAAATACAGTATGTATAGAAGTAAATATTTGAATTAGGCATTGGTTTATACTACAATAATTACAGGATACTGTGCCTACATTTTCTGGATGATGAGTCCATTTTTATGAAAGGATGGTGGAAAAACTCATCTGTAAAGATGAAGAATGTGTGAGATCTAGGTGAACAAGAAGAATAAAAAGTACTCTTTGATATCAGGACCTACCAAAGGTCATGCGGTCTTTAGGGTTTCTCTGCAACAGTCCCAACAAGAGATGTCGTAGGTTACTAGACGTCTCCTTTGGTATGCTAGGAAAAAACAGATTTACATTTATTGCCACAGTTTGCAAATTGTATTATTTTTATGAATATGTATGGCTACACTTTCATAGCACCATGACAAGTATTAGCAACAACTCTGGAGTTATGTGGGTCATGTGGAAAATGATAGCCGCACTACCCTCTAACATGCAGCTCTTAAAGGTTATAAATAGAAATGATTAGGAAACAACAGTCTTGGCCAAACACATGCACAAACAGGGGAATACAACAAACTTTATCTCTTCCAAAGATAAGTCTGGACAGCAGCCATCAACAGCAGGGAACCAATCTACGCTTCACTTTGAACACTCTCCAGGTCTTTTTTTAAACATCATAAGACTTGTTTTCATCAAAATAACTAGAACCACCACTATCAAAGTAAAACATCTACAACTGTAAGTAAATAAGCAATCTAGAAATTTCTCAGAATTGCTGCCTTATATAATGTCTAATTAAACAGTGATTTTACTAGCATTTTGGGAATGTATGCAAATCATACTGCAATGCTTCAATCTTGTCTATAAATGGTTTATATATACAAACTATATTCTATAGATGCATTCATGGTTCAGAGGTTCTACACATTTTCCTATGGTAATGTAAACAGGGTTATGCCACTTGTTTGTTGCTATTTGTTATTCCTATTGCCAGTGGACAAAATTCACAAACTAGGAATTTGCAACAATGGTGCAACATAAAACAATGAATAATAATAGTAAATATAAACTAGGATAAAACAAAGGCATGCAAACAATAAGGTGTTAGATACCATATATGTTACCCTAGCTGTGCATGCATGTTGTGTGCATGTTTGACACGTGTTCATGTACCAAGCTAATGATTTCCATTTCCTTGTGTCACAGAGTTCATGGTAAATTGATCGTCAGTAAATTGAGAAGCCTATAGGCAGAGGCACTCATTACAACATGTGTATGCTTCCTAGTAATAAATCTGTCTCTGTAGCACGTGTTAGAATGTTTGTTGTTGCAAAGCACTAACCTGGGCAAGAGGGTCCTGTTGGTTTCATAGAAAAGACGGAGCTCCTGTGGTGTGCTGGCCTAAAGAACACACAAACATGTGCAAAGGGGAATGACTCCTAGATCAGTAGATATGTTAATACACAAACTCGAAATATTTAATTGCGGAATATGTTCTACACATTATACACAAAAAAATGCAGTACCTGATTTCCTAAACTAAGCAAACATTATTTTCTGTCCACTATTTTAAGGCCTCACAGAAACACTAAAAACACATTCTCTTTCTTTTTCAGGGAAGAGGAGCTCAAAGTATATCCCATAAATTAGGTGCAAAGGGTCAAATCAACAGAATATTCCAGGCTCTTCCTCAGCTGTCGACAAGAAATAAAGAGGATTTAGCCTGGCCAGAAGAGATCAGTTCAGCTCTGCAGTGTGGTCTGTCTAAACAAAAATACCACCCGAAGATCTCCAGGAATAATGTAGTGTGATGCGGCTGCCATGTGAACAGCAGAAGGTGATACTGTCAGTTGTGAACTTGTGACACAACAGTATGTTCTTGACTCACAGACATGTTGATTGAAAACAAGTGTGTCTATAGCAGATGCTGACCAATAGCTAAATATAACATTAACACTCAAACATATTTACCTGTAGTTTTGGATAATTGTGTTAGTCATATATTTTCTTGTAGAAGACTTCTAATGTTATTTTTATGTTTTTATATTTTTAAAACTTACATAAAATGGGGCCTTTCCTGTCAGACACTGGTAAACAATGGTCCCAATACTCCACAGATCTGCTTTTGCATCATAGTTCTGGGACATGAGGACTTCCGGTGCCTGTGTACACACAAACACGGTTATCACAAATAAGGCACATATTAATGCCCTCAAAGGAAACTAAAATGATGATAATAGTTACCATGTACATGGGAGAGCCGCACAATGTGGCTGCCATAGTGTTTGTCTGGAGGTGCCTCGCAAACCCAAAGTCAGCTGTAAACCAAACAAGAAATACATCAGTGTATTGCAAGGCTTACATGGACACATAAGCACATATAAAAAGCTGGATCAGGCAGTTTGTTCATAAAGTGTTTTGTTTTTTTTTTACCTATTTTGATGCAGGTGTTGAGAGAGCTTGTTCTTCGTCCTTCACCATGGCACAACAAAATGTTTTGGGGTTTGAGGTCTCTGTGCAGGATGCCTTGACCCTGTAGGACTTTCATGGCTTGAACTATTTGCTGAAGAAATATGCGGATTGTGTCCTCACTTAGGGTGCCCTTGGCTAGATGTCAAAAGAAGACATTTAGATACACTTTTGTACTTGAAAATATTAAAAGAGAACAGAAAAAGAAAAATAGAAACAGAAAAATCTGCTATAGCACAAAATTTTGTATCTAGCAATGCCATATTGGAGGGGTGGGGGAGCAGTTGTTTAAGGTCATGCGGGTGCTTTAGGACTGCTAAGTGTGACTGAGTGTTGTGTTGCGAATTGCTCTGTGCCTCCTGGCAATGGCACAAGTTGGGCAACTCGGTGTAATGACAGCTGGCAACAGATGGGGTAAAGACAAATGGGATGCAATGACATCAAGAAAACAAATTTAGCCTGTGAATAAATATCATTAAGCTTAAGATGGGGGTGATACTTTTTGTTTAACATCAAGTCAGATTTTATTATTGTACACCAAATGTGTTTGGGTTATCTATTAATACATCTTCCTTTCTGTAATATAAGGATAATATGGGAGTATTGTTATATAATGCAATTGAGAGAGAAAATATGTTTTTTTAATTGATAAAAATTGTGAGGGCAAAAGTAATAGGGTTCTCTTACAGTGAAGATACTCAGCGAGGTCTCCTCCATTACAGTACTATAAAAATAAGGAAATAAACAATAATAGGTTTAATAAACTCGTGAGCCAAGGTCATTATTATGAATAATTTTTGTCATTTTTTAACTCACCTCCATAACTAGATACACACAGCCTCCAATCTCCTGTTGAATAAAACAAACCATTTAGTGGTTACATTGGTAGACAAACAGTGTCTGACAGTTGAGCTTTTGTGTGATAATTATGGCTGATAAGTAATTACTTTATATAATTTATAAACTTTTGGTGTACCATGTTACACAACAACAACTTCTAGGAGCTTCACTGACAGCTCTTCCAGTGATTCTTGGTGACAAGAGTTATCCTAAGAATCTGAAACCAAACGCCATTTTGTCCTCTGAACCATTTGCAACTCCTCCTAAATTTAACAGGCCACTATATTTCCATTGAAAAATAAGCAGACTGTGAGGTGACACAGGGAGGGGTGAATAAATAAGCAACCTGAGCTGTCAGTTTCACTATATGTGAAAAACAAGGGGTTGCATCATGCATATTTATGTTTTCCAATAATAGTAACATTTTCAGTCATTTATACAGTTGGCCCATACAAGGAGGGATACATACTGTGTACTAGGGTATACAGACGTTTTCTCCTTTGTAGGTCATTTGCTTTATTTACATTTGCCATGTACCGGTGTCAAATTCAAGTGTTTTATGAGCTGTTGTTTGGACGGCTGCAAGCTGTCACCTGTTTGCAACATGCTGTATCAGCTCACGCATGTTTAGATGTTTGGCAGGTGCAAGAAAGATGAGAAGTGGGAAAAACACTAGTTACACATGCGGTGGTTTTGTTTGTGGCATGTTATTACCTAATAATTTAAATTTGATGACACGTGGCACGTGATAGAAAATTTGTGTGTGATGATAAATATGCCCTACCTGATATTCAAGTAGTCGAACAATATTGTCATGTTTAAGTTCCTGGATGAAATAAGGGAAAAATAATAACTTAAGTTCAAAATCAATACAATCAAACACACTCCGTATATATAAATGGAAAAAATAAATTACCTTTAATATTTTGATCTCTTTACCAAGCAGTGACTGTGACTTGGCCAGGTTTTTCTTGTTGATGCACTTTATGGCAACTTCCCAGTGACGTTTCTTGTAATATAGATTAGAAATGGTAATACAGCAATTCATTGCTAGGTGTAAACAGCACAAGTATCCAAAAACCTACCTGTTTGTGTCTGCCTTTGAACACGACTGCAAAGGCTCCATGACCAATA
>KN475449.1:0-20387 GCA_000787095.1 Periophthalmodon schlosseri | reverse complement strand
AGAGGTCCATCCGTGTTCAGTAAATCTTACACTGTTTATTTACCACTATCAGATGGAATAGATCACAAAAAACATGTATTTGTTTATGTCTTCAGGCTGTCGGAGACTGAGCTGGATGGTAAAGAGGAAGTCAAATCTCTTCTGAATTTGGTAAGATGTTCAATGCTCTCTGAAGCCTGTAAATCCAGTCCTGTGACAGTCCTGTGCACTAATGCCAATTCTTCTCTTTGTCTCAGTCTTGGGATGTTCTGGACCAGCTCAAAATTAGAGACACTGGATTTGAGGTGAGGCAGCTCCTCATGTATCCTACAGAGATCCCTGAGAGCTTACTTTAGGTCACACACACTGTTCCTTTATCATGTCTGTTTGAAATATATACACAGTTTGTTTGACCTTGTCTCTGACCCCCAGTGACCCAAAGCTCGTCCGTCTGGCTAAGGAGTTTTCTGACTCTTTGTCTAAGCAGATAGAGGACTGTCCCTGCTTGCTCCAGCACAGGGACGTGGTTTTGGCAGTTGTACCAAAGGTGTTCCACAGCCTGTGGCAGCCTCCAGCTGACGCGGATATGTTCAGCATGCCGTCGTCTGACCTAAGCATTCCAGCCATTGGACGGACCCAGCATGTCCTCGATAGTGTCACTGAAACTCTGTTAACTTTTCAGACTGTATTTGGGACCAAACGGTTCTAAAAATCATGGCGAGGATCAACCACATGTTTTCCCATGAGTAAGTGGAGGAGAATGTGGAGTCCTTCTGCCCCAGCCTGCTGGAGGCCAGCCCTGTCCTCATGGTGGAAGAGATCTGCACCTCCTGCTCTTCAGGAGCCCCCTGCTCTTCAGAAGAGTCCTGGATTAAAGGAGATCCCTGGACTGGAGGAGATTCCCAGATTAGAGGGTTTCCCGGATTAGAGGAGGTCCCTGGACTAAATGAGCTCATGCTCCAATAGAGCCCTCTATCCCTATTCATTGTCTATAATTAAAAAGCTTGTGCAACATTTTGGTCTCATGCATCATCATGTTAAATACAAAACACACATACTTTTGTCAGTCTCGAGTTAGTTTGTTTCTTGGGTAGTGTCATATTTTCGCATAGATTTATTTTATTTTTTCTGTCTGGGCTCCCATTGGCCCCATTAAAATCTATTTTTGAGGTGGCGCTACTGAGCTGTCTTTCATGATTTTTTTTTTCTTGGTCATCTACAAATGTTAGTTAGTGCTTATAAACAAATAACTAGTGCTTATTAACACCTTATAATTAGTTTACTAAAGAACAGTATTTTAAGTTACAGTATTTTGAGTTACCGTGTATTATTATTTAAAATTAACAACAATAATAAAATTGATTTTTTTTGTTTGTTTTTGATGTAGATAAAAACATGACTATCTCCAGAATAACTTCTAAATTGTCAGAATTGTTGCTTATTCAAGTAAAAAATCTAATAAAATATGACAAATTTTGAAATTAATGTAAATGATAAATTAAAAGTCCACTGAAGCCAAAAATGAACAGGTGTTGAATGAAAACAAAGGTAAAATACAACTGTGAGAATGCAGTGTGTCAGGAAATTACGGCAATGTTACTACAGTATGTTTATTCAAAGTTTATACCTGACACCATGTACAATTTGTCTACAGTGTCAAAAACATTGATACATTTTAATAGAGGACAATATCACAACTATCTTCAGTCTTTTTCAGTATGTTGTCAGTTTCAGTGTGATGGGGCACAGACAGGGAGGAGGAGGAACCTTTACATGTATATAATGTTTAACCACAGACCACCGACTCCTCCCAAACTCCTCTTTCTTCTCTCTGAGCGTCTCAAAACCGCACTCAGATAGCTGCAATAAATCACAGATGGTGCCAGGGTCTAATCAACACCTCAGGCCAATGGCGTGAGAAAGCTTGTGGGTCTTTAGCTGCCTTGATAAAACTATGCATATCAAACATACAAAGACACGGGTGAGCCAACCAGCTGGGAATGGCCTGACCTCACTGGTTTGATTCATTGACCAAAACTGGGCATTCATCAACAGAACAAGGCCACCAGGACACTAGATCTACAAATGTGACCTCCATCAATTCATATAAGAATATGTGTTATCAAGACAGGTGTCCAGATACAGGAATAGATGAGAGAAGTACAGTTCTGTGGAAATCTTTTGTGCGGTGTGAAAAATAGCTGTTAAAATGGAGCATTTATCCATAGACCAAAGAGTTTGAGGTCAGGAATGAAAACTTTATTTAAAACATTATTAGGACTGGTGCATTGGCAAAGTCAATTCCCTTTGATTATTTTAATTTTAGTCTTCCATTTTTATACATACTTTCCATGTTATGTATATCTGCACAATAAAAAGTGCAGATACATAACATTTATCTGAATCAAAATATCTGACTACTATCAATTCTTCAAAACATTATCCAGCCTTGTCTTTGGTCAAGTTGTTTTTGGGATGACATAATGCATTTTTGGAGTCCGGGTCTGGGCATATTTACCATTTGAGTACTTTTATGTTGTTTTTTGTTGGCCTATACATATCATTATGTTAACATTGTGTTGTTGATACACCTTTGTAGGGCATTGAATTATGTGCACTACACCCCCAAGTCACTGTAACCAGGACGTCCTGCCACAAACCGCCATAGGTCTCTTTTAATGAAGTCAACTTGACAGGACAGTTGCAAATCAGCACACAACTGGAGCCAGGAGTGACACTTTTAAACCCGCTCTTGTGCAGACACTAAAAAGCAGCATAAACAATGACAGAAAAGGTCTGCCTCATACTGTACTGCGTGTACTACACTCCCTGGCTCCATCTGAGAGAGGTGATAAGTGTCCACCAGCTGCCAAAGTCATTAAAATTCCCAAAATAGTCTGTTTTTGACCAACAACAGGTCTATGGAGCAAACCACTACAAACTTCTATGACTTATGCTTGCCCACATAACTGTATGCCAAAAGACCGTACCACTCCTAAATATAAATCATCAAAGTCATGAAGCAAAGTTAAGTGTAACATTTTTGGCATGTGCAACCATTACACCATGCTTTATTAAAAATAATCACTGCTTTAATGTGAGAGGAAAAACTCACTGTACTGTGCAAGAAGTGTCACAATTTTGAGAACGGATGTGCTGCATGAAGCTTAAATTACTTTCTTGTCTATTTGGGCCATAGAGAAAGTTATATTATAGACTTAAAAGAACCATTGCCATTACAGAGACTTTTATGGAACAAAGAAGTATTAGTTAAGCATATTTGTCGTATTTTACTCAGTACTGTATATGTGAAAGCAAAATAGCCTGATCTAAAATACCCAGTAATCCCATAACGTTATAAAATCTCTCCAGTTGCTTTGGCTATTAAAAGTACATCAGTTACAGGCTCTAGCCCAATCGTTGCAGCTTTACCTTCTTGTAAAAGCAGAAAAAAAAAATCTGCCATGGTTTCAAAATGCAAAATGTTAGTAAAATGTGAAACAATTGTAAATGTAACCCCACAACATTATTTGAACTGGCTTTTAATTACCAGATGGACTGATTAAAACACAACGCTCCATTCATTTATATGATTATATTACTGCCATTGTTTGGTTGTGCACTTGCTAAAACATATGGCTGTCAACAGTTAGCACACAATAGTGCCTTTAAAACAAAACCAAATGCAACACAGATTTTAAACTTGATTCTCATTAAAGGAGTTCCCATGGAAAACTGCCTCAACCCCTGTCATAAACTAAAAAAGAGAAAATATGTTGCTCATAATGGCATATTGTTGTTCCTTACAAACTCCCCCCAAGCATAGAGAGTTTTTCAAAGTCCATAATAAGTTTGCTTTCTGGAGGCCACATGCTCCACAAAGGAAAATTCAGACCAGCTAATGCAAACCAAAGTGTGTGTTTTTTTATTCAACTTGGTGCGTGTGAGAACCCAGCTGCGTAAGCGCATAGACAGTGATAGACACTCCTTGCATAAGGGATGACCACCAAAATAGAAGCTGTCAGATTTCATATATGGGCTGTACAACTACAAGAGCCACAAGCAAATCCTTCCCTGCTTCTCCCTTAGATAAGGTTGGTCTCTCACGCCCCTAAAGTGTGGTAGGCTTATACTTGCCACTGTCAGAAAAACAGTGATGGCCATAAAGCTGGTTAGAGATGTAGCAATGTATAGGGTAAGGTTTCATTCATATGAATTGACAAAAATAAGACATGTTTAGACCTACGTGTACCACAAGGGATAATGGGGAAAGAAAGGATGACTTGTGTTGAGAAAAAGAAAATCACTTTTTAAGTTCAAATTCAAGAATCAAAATCAGAGATGTGATATTTTCTGCATGCTTGCCCTGGCTTTATTTTGTATGATATAAAAAGTTAGAACACCAGTAGGAAAACAGCAACTGTTGTGTCTCTCATTGTGCTCAAGTATATTTTGTATTGGATAGAATCAGTCTTCATTAAGGTAAACTGTTAAATCCTTATTTCAGTGTGTGATTCTTATAGCTGATGTTTTCAATGCAAGCTGATTCTTACCAGAGTGTGGGTGAGGACGATTTTGATGAGCGGGGATCCGGAGAGGTTGATTGACAGGGCAGGAGATGGCTCCACTTTTAGGGATATCAGGTTACTTGCGACTTGGATCTTATGGTCTTTGAAATCTGTGGCTTCGTTGATCCTACATAAATTCAAATGAAACATACATTTAGCGTAAATACAAACTCATTTGTTGACAGTGATTTAAAAGTCATGTTTCAAGCCCCAAATCAACTGAATGAATAAATGCCTACAGCCCTGGAATAGTGGATGCATAAAATATTCTATGAGTCCGAAGCTTTGTTATGACATAAATAGTGTATGTCCCCAAATTCCCAAAGAGAAAAGGAAGTTAACCACTAGTGAAACACATAGTAGTTAGGGACTTTATTTAGCATGAGTTAAATGGTTATTTTTTTCAGCAGTATATAAATATAATTATCATTTAAAAGATTACCTTTAGAAATATTATGTTATTACTCCAACTACATCTATGTGTACAGGACTTGGTAACAATTAAGTAGTGTGTCCAAAAGTAACAAAACAAGAACAAAAGGGGCACTGTACATGAGTTACTGTCAACTATTACAAATTGATCACACATCAAACGGATTCATCGTTGGCCAGAATTACTGAGCTGCTTACTGGCATGCAAATAAAGCTAATTTGTTTGGCTCAGACATCCTAGACACAAAAGTTTTACACATGAGCCATAGAGCCACGGTACAACAGCAGTGGCTTTCTGTGAGTATACTTCCACAGTCAGCGGTAATATCTGTACTTTTTCAGGATCCTCTGATATGTGGCACAGGCCTCACACAAGCATCACCTCTCTATTATAATGCAGTGGACTGGGAAAGTGGAATGTAATCACACAATACTATTCAGCAACACTGGACATTATGCAAAGGTAGATTACAGAAAACGTGTACTTGTGTAAAAGATATTATATTATATTATTATACAAGAAGTAACAATTGTGCTAAAATTCCTTTAAGAACTAATTTAAAAAAGGTTGTTTACCCAGTTTCTAAAAGACTAATATAGTAGTAGTCACAAGTACAAAATCAAATGTATTTTACAATTATGGGCAGGTCACTATGGGTCAGTATAAACATGTCAGTTTTGGAGGGACACACATGCTTCAGAGGACACAGCTCTAATAGCAGGGTGTATCAGTCAGGCCTTTGGGTGCTGAGATGGCAGATAGGACGGGGGACAGATAAGCTGGCCCGGGACATTAGCTGTTCTGTACTTCAGGATGCAAGAACCCAGATTTACCGCACAGGAAGTACAAAAAGACGTTTACAGTTTTTTTCATCAATCAATAAATAAATAAAGATAGCTGAAATACACAGATATCAAAACAGTAAACTCTCACATTATCAAGTCACAGACAAGTCCTGTGACCAGTGAGTGACCACTGGAGCAAAATGACAGCCGTGTTAGTTTTAACTGTGGGGCAGAGTTTATAAGCCTTTGTTTATAAGCCTTTGTTTATACTGCATGTACTTGTGGCCAAACCTTCTAGTCAAGAAGCTAAGCAGGGCTGGGCCTGGTTGAGTGACCACTGGGAATATCAGGTGCCAACATGGGGTGCAAAAACTGCTGTTGTGTCCTTAAGCAAGGCACTTTACCCATATTTCCTAGTATGAATGTGGTGTGTGCATGAGCATTGGTGGTGGTCGGCCGATGACGCAGATTGGCAGCCTTGTTTCTGTCAGTCTTTTTTTCATTTTCTGAATTAAATATAGTTATTCCACCATAATCAAATTCATTTATACATGGCACAGTTAAACCAAAACGTGTCCTTGGGTTCATAGATCTTACCTTGTTTTGAATGGGCTGATTTCTTTGTAGTACTTGTGCATATTGTGATAGAAGAGGCCGACAATGGTAGTTTGAGCTGCGCATTAAAAAAAACACAGACAAAATCATGAACAGGAGGCGAGGAATGTGATAGGAATGTGTTAAAGTGCTCGGTCACAGGAGAAGTTAATTAACGCCATCGTGCCGCCTGATGCTGGCACAGACAGGCTAATAGCACAGCCCATTAGTCACACAGGGGTGCCAGGGAGAGAGGAATAAACCAAGCTGAGGTTTTCTGTGACTTCACCATTCAAACAGGTGATCCTGGTTTTGACCTGTGATCCTATGGTTCTGCTATGTAGAATAAACACTGAAACTAAAAAAAAAGTAGGTTGCTAGTTTTTTCACGACTTCAGCCTGTTTTCTTTGTATAGGGCTGGTGAAATGTCAAGCTTAAAGTATTAGCAATGTAAGAGTTCACTCTTCGCCTTCACCTAATTAGGGCATAAAACAACCCACAGGTATGCAGACTGTAATATGTTTTCACTCTAATAAAATTGGCAGGAAAAAAATTAAGAATGCGTTTTAAGACAGTGAAGTGCTGTTGTTTTTTTTCGATTTTTATATTTTAGGCCTTTTACAATTTTAAACTTGTGTCAATAAAGTTCTACATGAACAATTAACTTCAAAGTTTCCTTGTTCTAAAATCTCTTACAAAGTTTCATGTCATATCTTCAGGCTTCAGTTGGCAGTTGGCAGTAAAACTCAAAATAATAGATATCCATGATTACCTCTGTAACATTATTAAACAATTTAGGACCTGGATATAACAGAAAACTTGATGGATGATGGACAAAATACATTTTACTGAATTCAATGTGCTCAAAATGCATATTAATTGATTAAGGTGCACTAGATAACTTTCCTGCTGGAAGGCCTGCCACCTGATTATCTCCGTGGAGATATTATGACAGGCTTGGAATTTTCCACAGTATGGCTTTTTACTTATCTATCTCAGTGGACATGACACCACCAGGCAGGTCAAAGCTGTGGGGAGGTGAACACGCTGCTCACGGTAAGAATGCATGTTTTTCCAATAAAAAAATATATGAATAAATGTTTGTGTGTTAAGTTTCATTTCATATTGTGGATTATTCCGGACAAAGCAATAACATCTCAATGGTGACTGACCAACCACCAGAAAAGTTACACTGTGTTAATTTAAATGAACAAAACTTTCAATAATTTTGCCTCATTAGAAGTCATATCACATGATTCTCATTATTAGAATAGTTTATTCATATTATCACCTTTATTTGCCCACTTTGTGACGATCTTTAACAGCTTGACAGTAAGGCAGACTGTCATATGCTGGAGGTGTTTAATGTCCGCCACTGTTACGCTTCTTCATTAGTTTTAACTGGACAGAAAAATACAAGCGACTGTCCTCTCCTCCTACCTTTTCCGGTGAGTAAAAGAGTAACATCCAACATTAAAGTCATGGCTGGATCTCTATAGCTGGCCATGAAGACAAACACAGGCCCTCATCATGGCACTCCTGTATACTGTCTGTGCTCATAGTCTTAAATCTAAGCATCGTAAATTACTGCCTAATAATAAAAACTTCCTGGCAGCCCCCTCGCAGAAAAAGCACAGGGCTAATGGCACACTGTTCACACTTAACCTAGAAAAGCTACAGAACTGTTGAGTTTGAAAAGGTCTAAGAGGACATTTGCAATATGTTCACTCACACTGCATGGTGAAAGCCTCGCCGGGCACTGAGATGTAGTTTTTCCCTTGAATGGGGAAGCGGTAATGCTGGAGGTTGTAGTTTTGGGGAAATTTCATCAGCGAATAATCTGAAGGAGTAAGACATTGGGTAATGTAAAGTATATTTATACAACATCATAAAAGCACCATGCACCATGGTTGATAAGGCTTGAACAGGTCTAAGCTATATACAGACTCGTTTTGCACCATTTTATGACTTTAACAAAAAAATATGTAATGGTTCTGTTTAAACTGTTTTACTGTGAATACAATTACCTAACATCACACCCAAAGAACTAACCAATTTGCAAAAACAAATCTTGCATGAAAATCAATAAATTATCTAAGAAGTGAAAAAAGCTCCCTTGGGATGACAGATGGAGGTGGTTTGTTGCTTAGTGAATGTGCGTTTGGCCTCCCAATAAGAAAACTAATGATGTAAAAGCTTAAAGTTTCATCTTATTAGCCCTGAAGCGTGTCTAAACAAACTGCAAACTGTTACCGTGACATGACACTGACCTGCAACAAAAGACGTCCCGCCCAGAGAGACCAGAGATTTAGGGCCGGGCTCCAGGTTGGTTGCCATGTGCTCCATCACTCTGTCCACAGTCTCTATCAGCCCACCAACCACTGAGGATGACTGCTGCTTCACACAGGAAGTTAGAGTCAAAGTAAACCGAATGCAATAACTGTTAGTCCTTCTAATTTAAATGTATTTTTTAACATATTTATATCACTAAATAAAACGAAAAACAAAACCGTGAGGACCCAAAAGACATACAATGCAAATACAAACGATTCCACTGCTAAAGTTTTATTACTCATACTGACCCTAAACACTAAAATCTACAAACACATTTCATACACAAAGCGCTTGAGAAAGAGCACAACTGCACTAAGCACTGTATGCCAAACAAGCAACTAATTGTTTTATGCTGGGGGTAAAATAAACGCAAAAAGCTGAATCCATGTGTTGTTTTTCATAAGTGATCATCTACCATTACCTTTGCCAAGTTTGTGACAAGTACTGCATTTAAAGTGAGTTGGATACTGAGGTTAAGTACTGCAACACCGTAGCGGCCAACAGAGCTCTTCACATGTGAGTGTTTGTTGAGCAAATAAGACTTCCTTAGTCAATAATAATCTAAATATGATCAATTGGGTGTTTTAACAAGCTGTACTGGACGTCCTCTTTAGTAAAATGATAACGGACGATTAAAACTGACACTTGAGGAGTTGGGGGCTTTGCTTTTCCCAAAATTATTAGCTTTCATTTTTGCACATCTGTTTCTGTTTGATCTAAAAAAAAAAAACAACCATGCAAGATCTGAAGAAGGGAATATAGTAGGAAATCCCACCTAAGACACTGAGTCAAAAATGCATGATTTAAACATTGCATAATAATAACATACTGAAGTCATTTACCTCTGGCAGCCCAGGAGAGGACAGCACTTCTTCTACACTTTTGAGAAATGCCTGAAAAAAAGAAAATATATGTCACTGCAATATAACATAAAGAATGGACAAACAAATCATGTCGATGACTCTGGGAGTGAAGTAAGTAACCATACATTCACTCTTTAAGCGTTGTTGGATTTTGAACCAACAGACTGATTTCCCATTAATAATGTTTTAATGTAAGAACATACGGAATCGTATTTGGTAGAATAAACCTTATCTATAGTCATGGCTTCCTTGTGCCTTTCATTTAAAAAATTTAAAATTAATCCCACTCTATCAGTTAAACTTGGTGGTCTCTGGACTATGAAAGGAGAATAATTGATTTACTTTATTTCAGTAGAGAGTAAACATCTACATTACATAGCATATATTAGATGAACAAACAGATCCCAGTAAAGTCTCTTCCCTCTATAGGGTCAATCTAAACAAAACATTGAGTACATTCATTGTGTAACATTGTTGAAGCTTAAAGCACTTCATAATTTGTGTTAAGAGGCACATAAGGTCAAATATTTCAATATACAAGACTTGGATGGTTGCCAGGTACAGATTTTTGAGAACACATTTCAGTGCTCTCTTATTATGTTTCTTTTGATGTCTTGTTTTAATACCTGAGTGAGGTTGTTGGCGGTGTTCTGAGAGATGGTCCGATTGGGCAATCCCTGTAGGAACCCTAGCACAGGCATGGTGTCCTGGTCTGTTTGACTTTTGACATCTTCACCTCTGACCCCAGGAGGACTCACTTCAATGGCTCTCTATGGGACAGCAACATGTACAGGAAGTTCAGTATGACTATGTTCGGAAATACTTGTTGAATAGATGATTTAGTGTGGAGTTTTTTTCATCTGCAATGATCTAAAGGGAGCAATTTAGTGTGGTGCTAAACAGCTGTCTTCACTTTCCCTGTGTGTTCCTCAATACACAGAGTAAGAATAGAGCAGAAATAAGAACCCGGGTTCTTAATGCATTTTAAAAGAACATAAATTACAAGTACAATGTTTCCCATATTTAATTCACAATAAGTACATTATTATAATAAAATAAAACAACACCGGAAATTCTAAGCCTCAAACCATCTAAAATCTGAAGAATTTTAAATAACTTTGATGATAGATGTCCTTGATGTACCTTTTCCATCTTTCTGTGCTTGTAACATTATGGTTGCAATATTCTATTTTCAATTAGACTTTACTGATCCTAAATTCATTTCACATAAAAAATGTTTATGTTTGAATATGCTGAAAAAATAAGAAAAATAATTCTATAAAGCTAGGTAACTCACCACTGTTGGCGATGTTGTGGAAACTTCCTTAGAGACACTTGGTGTTGTGAGAGGAAATATGTCTTGACCTAAAAAAAACACACGCTAATAAATGCTATTATAGATGCTATTAATGTTGCTATAAAAAGCCTTTGAGATGCAGTTATTATTAGCGGAACATACGCAGACAGGCTGCTAAAACTGTAGCTGTGATCTATCTGCTTACGACTGAAGCGGTTTACAAGTCTGGATCGATTCCAGTAGTGTTAAGGAGATGGATTACAACCACAAAAACTAAGACAGGCCACAATTCAATATAGTGTCACTGTGCTTCTGTGCAAGTTAAAAATACACTTTTATGTCTTTGCTAGTATTTAGCAAAAGCAGGTCACGTTAAAATGGCCTTATATGGACGCATGTCAGTCTGAAGACAGTCCTGCTCTTCTTTGGTTCAATGAAGCGTTTTATATGCATGCTCTGTGGAGGTAAAAATATTTCTCTGTAACCATAACAGTAAGAGTATTTGCGTCTGGTAATGGCTGGTGGATATATTGCTTTTGGTTTATGACTTTGGGTGAGATTCATGTCCGTGAGATCCTTTAGTTTATATTCAGGACAGTTCACACATGAGGATGGGAGTTTGTACAAATGCAGCTATCAATAAAAGCTGCTTTACATCAGAGGTACCAGGGCCAATTTTATATTTCAAATAACTAAATAGCACTTAATCACAGAGTAACCAAGAACCCTTTCCAGATTTAAGAGTCACTGACTACAGAAATAAACAGCCTCAAGAATATAGCAACTTAAAATAGACCGCAAGAGAGGGACTAATTTAATGTACCTTTTGCAATTTGAATAATCAGCCTCAGACTTACAAAAATTGGATGCAGGCAACAGTAAAAACAATTGTTTGTTGCTTAGATGGAAAGCTTGACTTAATAATTACATTTACCATTGAGGTTATGTTCTTGCTAGAGGCAAAAAGGAGGATACGATTTTGAATTGTTATGGTGTGATTATAATGAATTTACTAAGGAAACTTTAATATTATGCCAAGAAAAAAATACTACATTAGCTGTTGCTGTTATCTTAAAATCATTCCCTTTTTTTCTTTTTTAACAATTCATGGATTGCCTTGGAGGTCTAGTGTAAATTTAAATGACTGTATTTGTTTGTCCTATAATAAATATAAAAACGAAAGAAAAAACAAAACAGACTTCAGGCATTGTCCTTGCATGTCATTTAAAATAGGTTTACTCTGTCTCCAACCACTCACATGATGCAAAATATACTTATAAGGCAGAACTATGCGAGTCTGAGCACTAATGAGCACGCAGGTCATGGCACTGCTGCTTCAAAGGTTACACAGGGAGGTATATTATTCAATATCTTCATTTTCTACAAACAGAAAGTACGGAAATGGCTTTTTAACCCTGTTTCCTCACATTATAAGATTTCACACAACAACAGGAAATGTGGACATCTGTCCTACCTGTGGCTGCATTGTAGTAGAGCAGGATCTCACTGGGGGAAAGGGCCCGCTCCCAGATAATGAACTCATCAAAGGCGCCTGTTACAATATGGCCGTGTGGTTTGCCATTGCCAGTCCCGATGACCAGGTCAGGATAGGGGTCACCATAGTTGTCAGAAACACTGCCCACCTCATCCCGAGCATTCAACGTCCCATTTATATAGACATCCAGACCTTTTGCTTTTGTCCAGGTGAAAAGAATGTGCGTCCAATAGGGACCTGAAAAAAGTATTAGTATAGTATTATTAATCTTTTTCAGTTTTGCCTACAGGTCATGGTTGGTCATATGTCAAAATCTTAACTGAACTGGTCTTTAAAAACTTTCTTGTAGGCACGATCAATCAGTGTTAACAAAAGTACAATCAGTAGATTTACATATGAATGCATCTTTGCTTTAAGCAAGCAATTGTGAGTTCGAGATTTGTGAGTTTGAGGTTTGTGTACCCTGGACAATGACCAGTTAGTCACAGCTGTCACAGAAACACAGACAGCATTTCCTTTCTGCCATTCAAAAATAAAATAAAATTGCATTCTAGGAAAGAAAAATTCAACAATATAACTATAACTAACAATGGAAGTGGAAGGAGAGCTAACCGCTATCCTACCATGCTTCTCCAGTTGAGTTACTTTACTTCAGTAGAGGGTAAACATCTACAATATATAGCATGCTTTACATTAAATTAAGTAAAATTAAAAACAGATACCAACTCTCTTCTCTCAATCTAAACAAAACCTTGAGAAGAATACATTGTGTAACATTGTTGAGATCCACAACATTTCATCATTTGTGTTAAGAGGAGGACGGACACATTTTGAGGTAATGTCCTGAAATGTGGCATGTCACAATCACATATGAAAACCAGATGATTTTGTGTAACCGGACGCAGACTTAACGCAGGCTATGACACAATGACCTGCCCTAACTCAGCACTGGAGAAACACTGATTACACATGATATTTGAGAAGAAACCTCTGAGCAGTAATTGTTTAACTTACAGCCTCATTTGTTAGACTCAGTTTTGTCAAAACATTTTATAGCAAGAGGAAACAAGCTTTGTGTTTTAGTTTCATCTTACGCTGTGGTCAAACTCCTGCACAGTTCAAGTTTCTGTTTATTTTGTGAATTCTTATCTCTTCTTGTATTCTGCTGTTTTTGTGTCATCTATTATATAAATTAGAAACTATGGGTTATGTTAAATGTTAAATGTTAAAGTAAATTCTATTGTTTGAAAAAGCTTGAATCACATTAAGACATAGTTCTTTGTTCTATCAATATATGGACGCTGGAGAGAGGACATGGTAGGGACATAATCCAACTAGCTCCTTCTCACTCACCCATATTATATAATTATGATAAATGTAGAAGAAAATAATATTTTGTGAACACTTTCATGGAGCTTACCTGGTATACTGATGTCAGCCTTCCACCTGTGGTTGTTTCCTCTTGTGTAAAACTCTACGTATCCTCCGTGAGGATTGGTGTAGACTGAGAAACCATTGGAGATAACTTTTCCTCCAGACGCAATTGCAAATCGAGATGAAGACTCACAGTTTTTCCAGAAAAAGGAGAAGGTAATCCCTGCACACAATTATAAACAACAGTAAGTAAAAAAAATCAGTATAAATGACTCTTTTTATGAGTCAGCACTCACCCTCTGGGCCACACAGCATTGGGTCACTGATACAGGTGTTCTGAAAGGTTCCAAAGTGGAGAAAAGTACCGCCATTATCTCCGTTCAAAAATATGCCTTTGTTTACCATTCCTTCAACAATGTCTGCAACAAATAAGAGATATTGCATTGTATATGTGTAATCTTTTTCTTCATATGTCTTCATCTCAAGTCAATTATACAGGCGAGTACATTTTAAGCTTATAGTATAATACTGCTGCACTAACTTTTTCTGCACTGACTTGCCAAGCTTTTAGCTTCAATATTGTTAGCCATTTTGACCAATAACATAAAAAACTTGAATCTAAAATGTATAATTCAATTTTATATGTTTACTGTTGCTTCATTTCATATCAAGCACAGTTAATAATGTCATATTTTAAGGAGAAAGTACATCTAGTCTAAACAGGTGTCATAAATGACAACACGCACACCAGAAAAGATAAAGGGTGATGACAATCAAGGCCAGTGGTGAATGATGAAACAGTTATGGATGCTCACCTACAGTCGCAGAAATGTTAGTGTAGGCAGAGTCATTGGTATACACATAAGAAGAGTTATGGGAGGAGGGGAGCACAGTGTGGTTGTGGATTCTGAGTGCTGGACAACACAATAACATACAATGATTCAAACCTAAACTGACACAAGACACAAAGAAAGGTGAAAAGACGACAAACGGAGGGACATGGTGCACAGGTATGAGAAGAACTGATGCTTAAAGTGAACGGTGGAGGTGCACGAGAAGAAACATGCATCAAACTCAAGTCATACCCGATCCCTCTACAACTACCAACATTTGTATGGCTTCAAGGCAGCTAATGTAGACATGTATAGACGGAGGTGGCCCAGAGAAATATTTTAGGCTTTAACCAATTCATATTAATGTATAATAGTCAGATTTGTGTGGATACAGTGGACAAAGTTCTATACACTTTAATTTAAAAAAAACAATACCCTCTTACACTTACACTTAGGACACAATTTTCCATAAAGACATAACAGTCTGACACGATGTGCATGGATTGGTCAACAGTCATACTAAATGCTGTATATTACTTTGTAATACACTATGTACATGGAGATACTTTCTTATATTTTCTCCAAAGAATTGTGTTAGTCTTTCAGCAGCCCAATAAAATAACAAGAAACAGCCACTGCAATGATAAATTTAAATTGTTTGTACATTTTGATACAGTGTTTTCAGTTTTCTGCTAAATATTCTTGGTCATTACTTTTTACATTGGAACCACATTTAATCTAGAAAACTTGGATTGGCCTCTTTGCCGTCCTCTGTCTGAAAGTGCACATTCGCAAACATATACTGTGAGATTATGTAAACACATACTTATGTTACTGCCGTTAACATAACCTGTTCTCTTCCCAATCTGGTCCCACAGCTCATGGATTCCACTCACATCATCGAGGGGCCAGTAATGTGCAGCACTGCGCAACACCTGCAAGCCTATGGTTCATGGGTAAACAGTTTTACTATGATTGAGATCCATGATTGAAAGAACTTTGGGGGACTAACATGTTTAAACAGTGATAACAGAATACAATATTATTAAATTATAATGTAAATATAAAATCACAACATAAATCTAAAATGTACAAATTATAAAGTGAAAATAATATAAGGCCTACACATCCAAATTCAAAACCTTGAATCACATAACTACCATGACATGACTATCAAGATACCTGGATGCTGCATCCATTGTGACACTTGAGCATGAACCTGTTGAGAAAAAACAGTCAATAATCCTCATCTAATAATGATTTTGACCACAGGCTGACAGCATCCATTTCAGAGAGTTACAGTGCAATATTTAAAAGAAAAAAAAAACAACTTACCTTAATATATGAGAGAAAAGCCGTGAAAATGTGAAGTTTCAAATGAAGTTCCATAACGTTTGGAAATGTTTAACAGTTGATGATATTTAGATAAATCCAAGAAAATAAATGCATTATTCCAAAAAAAATATATATATATATCAAAATGGGGCTTAGTCCATGTGTTTAGTCAAAAAAAAATATTCACACAAAACAGGGGGGAAATACTCTTCAAGCATCAAGCACAAAAGACCTCTGTCATGATGAAGAAGTAAAATCCAAAGAATCAAAAGATCTTGACTTTTTTTCTTGAATGAGTTTGAAACAATGTGCCTGCAAGCCCTGGTCACGGCACACAAACTTTGAGCAAGAGGCGAGCTCTCCAAGTTGTGGCTATGAACGTGGGAATACCAAAACGTGATGTCACTTTTCTGGATCTTCTGAGGAGGGGCGTCAGAGCTGTGCGTAAATGGCATTATTTGTGCGCACTAGGAGACTGCACGGGGTCTGAATGAGATCAGGCGTTACAGTAGTGATCCAATAATGTTTTAAATTAAAGAAAATACACATTATTAAGGCATCCTGGGGGGGTCTGATGAGATTGAACGACAACTGTGTAGCAAATGTACATTGCGCAGAATCTCCTTGTAGCCTCTAAGCCTCTCTCTCTCTATGTCTAGCATTATTTTGGCACAAGCGGGTTTTTGGGGGGAATTTTTGAGACGGGATTCTGAGACCCAATCGCCCTTACTTCGATGTACACAAAATAAACAAGACCAGCAAAAAGCGGTTTTGAAAATCACCAAACACCCGCGTTTCCCTTTTTGTGTTCATATTAAATTTGCGTAGTGATGATTCTTACAGGTGATGAAAGCCTGACAAAAGTTCCTAAAATGTGTGGGTTTATGGCTTTTGAGTGAACAGCGCCCCTATGCGGCAACCTCTGTTCATAGGCAAATTAACCTAAAGTACTAACAAGCATATGAAATGAACTTGGGGTGGGACCAGACTATGGATGGGACTCGCTGCATTTAGAATGATAAAGGATTTCAAATAAAACACATCTTTATTAATATGGACTATGCAAGTGTAGGATGTCACTTGATATGTCTTTAATTCTGTAATTATCTTTTTTTTCCCAGAACATTCATGCATTCTTACTAATTTTTGCCTTGGTTAAAAAGTGTGTGTGTGTGTGTGTGTGTGTGTGTGTGTGTGTGTGTGTGTGTGTGTGTGTGTGTGTGTGTGTTTCCCCATGAGTAAAGTGGAGACAATACGAAGGAGAGAAAGAAGAGGCGTATCCCGGTAACTCATTACGCATCTCCTTTTTCTCGTTTGTAAGGTGCGGCCTATTAAAATAGCACCGAAACATCCCAATTAACACCGTTTTATCTTTATTTGTACTGTGCGGTCCATATTTTTTTAACGTGGAAATCTTTTATCAGTACATAAATCAACAGGTGTCGCAATGGCGTAGTGTCTTCGGAGACTTTCGCCATGACCTGACAGCTTTACCAGTTTTAGCGGAGACAAGAGGCGTGATGAAGGATCGGCTAGCTGAATTGGCCGCTGTAAGTAAGCCATTGAAACTTTTTAATTTTTTTATAATAATGTCCAAACTACTGACGCCAATGTAAAGTGACTCAATTGCAGTTTTCTCCCGAGCAGAATAGGACACAGATAGACGAGGATGTTGTCACATTGGAGAGAGATGGCTTCATGGAGAGCTTTTTCAGAAGGGTAAGGGTCGTAACTGTGCGCTACACGTGTTTAATATGTATCTTACATGAGTCCATGAGTATGGTGTTTTTTGTCGGTTTGATTAGGTGGAAGAAGTTAGAGGGCTTATTGATAAAATCTCTTATCAAGTGGATGAGGTGAGGAAGATTCACAGCACTATCCTTTCAGCACCCAATCCTGATGACAGTAAGTGTGTTATTTTTTACCAAGTTTGAAATGATATATGAACATGCAGTCCTATTGCATTTTCAGTTTGTCTCAAAAGCTTGCACATTGCTAATTCAGTAGCACCCTCAAAGTAGGCTACATAGGCAGGGCATTGTTGCACATTATGTTTTGAGAAACTTGATGTGTTGTTTGACACCAGGAAATAAAACAATTACAAAAAAAGAATTTTCTGCATTGTCAATGGAATATGTCTAAAAAGGTGTTGCTAAGTTACATGATGGGCACTAAAATCAATATTTACAGTTGTCAGGAGGAGGGGGGCATTGTGAGAGACGCTGCATTTATATATTTTTTCAGCAAACAATAGGTAATCTTTTTCTCTGTCCACAGGGACAAAGGACCAGTTGGCTGCACTTACAAACGATATTAAAGGCAATGCCAATGTTGTACGAACAAAACTAAAAAGTAAGTTATATGTCAGAAATTATTATACAGTTGTTTATTATATGGTTGTTACAGTTTGCCAATGTGCTCTACTCCGTACCCTAAAGCTATGGAACAAAGTATGCCCAAAGATGATGCTGTGAACCGGTCGTCTGTTGATTTCAGGATCCAAAAGACACAGGTCAGACAAGAGTCCCATTGTTGTTTATAACTGCAATATGACCATTAAAGTAGAGCAGTGCAATTAATTGCAATCAAATTGTAATTGAGAGTGAGTTTCAGCCATTTATAATCACTTCTCTGTCAGTAAAAGCATGTGGTTTGGAGCAGAGTTCCAACTTTAGAGACAGAAAGGTGACTAGTTTTTGTGTTAAATGGCAGTTTAATAAGAAAATATAAAATTTATTTGAAAATTGTGATTGACCAATATGAGGGGGAAAAAATGATGAGTTCTATGTTAAAGCTATAATAGTCACAGATGTTGATGAAGTGAGAATTTGTTTTGAATGTAACATTGGTGTGTTGTGCTTTTCTCTCAGCACACAGTACTGTCCAGGAAGTTTGTGGAGGTCATGACCCAGTACAACGAAACACAAGTGTCCTTCAGAGAGAGAAGCAAAGGACGGATACAGAGACAACTAGAGATAAGTAAGTCATAAATAATAGAAAATAGTTATATCACTTTTTTTCAGTCAAAATCTTACTTTGTCAAATTTATCCCTGTGTGGTGGAATGTAAAAACATATTTTTGATAAGTTAATTTTAAAATATGGATACAGGAGGGTCAAAAGCCAACACAAAAGTTCTCAAAGTCATTTAAAACCAGAGGGAATAATGTGTCTTAAACCCGTCTTTAGAAACAGTACTCAGTCAGAGCATAGACAGGCCAAATGGTATAGAACAGTTCTCCCTCTTTCCCAGTGGCAGCTTTAATGAGAAACCCAGCTCAGTGCAGTCAAAGAGCTGATATTAGAGACGCCTGGCTCTGTTTGTGTTGCCCTGGTGACAGTAACACTATTCACCTGCTTTTTACTTGTTCATTTGATACCCGAGTCGTATATTTCTACAATATTTACATTTATGTATGTCAGAAATCCCTTAGTAGATGAACGTGTTAGTGTCTCCTGTAGCAATATGCATTTATTTATCTCCTGCAATAGTGTGTTTTTGTGTGTTTGGCTTGGTGTCTCTAAGGAATAAACTAAAGGAGGAGTGTGGCAGCACCTGCACAGAGATCTGTCTCTCTGGGGAGGGCAGGCAGAGGAGGGGGTGGCAGTGGGAAGAGAAAGACTTCTGTTTATAGATTTTAAGCAGCCGTTTTTCTTTGACTCAAGCGTTTCTTTGTAGCTCACATTGTTCCTATCTTGGTTAAGAAAGCTAGCCACAAAATAAAAACAAGCAAACAATGGATGACTATATGTAAATATGGCTCTTTAAAACAGTGTTAAATCTAAGTTAACCTGGGTGAATTTATTTTATTTATGTAATATCAGTGCTATGGAGATGTGGTGCAACCTAAGGGATATGCTAGGATTTCTCTTTTTATTTTTATTCAGTAAAAACTATGTAGGTCATAGTTTTGCCTTACCTTGTGTTTGCCCTGATGACATTATACAACTACATACTGTATTTTCATGTAATTCATTTTAGCTGGGAGAGTGACCACAAACGAAGAACTGGAGGACATGTTAGAAAGTGGAAATCCGACTATCTTTACATCTGATGTAAGTTATAGTACTATGCAAATAAGATACAACTTATTTTCCCTAAAAAACATGTTCTTATACTCACTTGTATTATTCTCCAGATCATCATGGATTCACAAATAACACATGAGGCCTTAAATGAAATAGAATCGCGACATCAGGACATAATAAGGTTGGAGACAAGCATAAGAGAGCTTCACACAATGTTTATGGACATGGCCATGCTAGTAGAGACACAAGTAAGACGTTTTTTGAGTGCATTCCAAAGTTTTATGATCATAAGTTAGTTGATGAGATTTCCTTATTTGGTCTATCAAAGGGAGAGATGGTCAACAATATTGAGAAGAATGTTGCCAATGCAGCTGAATATATCTGTCGTGCAAAAGAGGAGACAAAAAAAGCAGTGCGATACCAGAAGAGGTCCAGGAGGGTGAGTCTACTTTCTTAAATCCATAAGCA
>KN475447.1:36826-48846 GCA_000787095.1 Periophthalmodon schlosseri | reverse complement strand
CCGACAGCCCCCCACACCACCTCAGCCCACCACACAAAACTCCCTCGACCAACAGAGAGAAATGGCACGAAGGCGGGAGCAGGAGAGGAGGAGGCGAGAAGCGGTGAGATAAACAGTTTTGATTGTATACATATGTTCAATGTTACATGTGAACAACGTAACCTGCAACATGCTTGTCTCCATGGAGATATTATTGCTTTGCTGGGAATGTTCCACAGTATTACATTAATGTATCTATCTTGCATTTATTCGCATTGCATTATTAATGTTTCCATCTTGCATTTGCTTAGCAATATTACATGTGTTCTTATTGTGAGAGGGGTCATATAGTGTGTAACTTGACCTGGTGGCATCACCAGTGGCATTAACCACTGTATCTCCTTGGAGAAAAGATAAGTTTAATGCCATACTGGGGAACATCGCAGGCAAAGCAATAACCTCTCCTTTGAGACAAGCACTTGTCTTTCTAGAAAGACAAGTAATACTTTTATTAATTCATATTTTTTCTTTTTTTTTTTTAGATGGCAGCAACTATTGATATGAACTTCCAAAGTGACTTAATGGCTATTTTTGAGGAGAACCTATTCTGAGGAGATGGCAAACATACCTGCAAAAATCAGAGACTAAAACCTGATGATGTACACTTCTAAAGATTAGCCATCATGGACCAGAGGAGCATGGACCGCTCTAAGCCTGGCAGGCCGCCAGTTGGGCTCCACAGCTTGACTGAAAGCATACGAGTGAAAGGAGGACGGATACATCTTTTTGGATGTGGTTGGCCTGAAATTATGGCTTCACTTGTCTGAAAGCTCCTGAACTGAGGCGACCCATGCTGGCACAGTTGCCTTTGTCACACTTTGTCTTGGCCAGACGAGAGACACCATAGTAACTTAATAAATGCTCTGATAATGTACGACAGACTGCGCAGAAGCTTTTCAAAACTGCCAGATGTCTTTGGTGTTGAAGAAGACCGGTCTTTTATGTTGTGTTTTGTTTGTTGCAAGTGAACACATCTGATGGTTTGGAGGGACTTCCATACTGTAAATCATGTATATTTCTCAGCAGAGAAGGTACAATTTGCCTTACACGTTTTTTCCTAAACAGACCATTATGTTCTGTGGCCTGGATACAGACCAATAACACACAACAACCAGGAGCAGCATAGACCTTTTTCATCATTTAGTATCTACTGTAAAGAAGTATTTTCTTATTCTACAAAAACTGTTATTTTCAATATTTTATTTCCTTTATTAGACCTATGAAACTTCACACCAATACACTCCACCACCTATGTCTATGCCAAACTACCCATACTCTGAACGTTCACCTTTTTGTCCTGAACCACAGTAGATAGGTAGTGAAAATCCTTGAATATATGCATATAATAGTTCCACTAAGTATTCACCAAAAACGGAATTAGGGGAAAGACATCAACCTGCGTTGTATTTTTATGGAAAAAATAAACGGGGAAATAAATAGCAAAACAACAGCGACCCAGCTGCCCTCAGTTTAGTTGAATTATGGATATCTACAAAGTTCTTTGTATTATTTTTAGGCATCATGTTGGGAATGGGAATGCTCAAATATCACTGACCTGCTCTAAGAATCACAACTCGGTTAGTTAAAATGGAACAAGGGATATTGAAATGGAAAAAGAGGCATGGAAAAGTCCTAAGTAAATCAGAATTGTTTTAAAGAAGTTGTCTTTACCAAGTTCTTTTAACAGTCAAATACAGAGAGTAAAACACAAAATACAATAAATAACCTTTTGATTTTATCTTTGTTTTTGTTCAATGATAGTGGATGTGACTTAAAATTCAGTTTTAGGAGGCGCTGTATGCTTCGATTTGGAAAAACAGGCGATCTCATCCTCTGCTCTTCTCATGGTGTTTTCTCCAGTGCCTGTATTGTATTGCAATTCTTGTTGGCTTACATTACACTTCGAGGGAGGGTCGGAAAGGGTCAGAACCGGGTGGTGTAATATTTGATTGGGGCGGACGATTTTTTGAAAGCGTTTGTGTAGAAAAAATAATAAAGTAAAAGACAACATTTTTATATTTCACCCGTCGTCACTATTCGGGTTTTAAATTTAGTTTTAGCTGGACTGCTATGAGTGTACACTTGTCAACTACTTTCATTATGTTTCAATCAGCAGATTTTAGATAGAAAAGTTTCAGCGTTGCCACTCACGTTCTTGTCTGCTCTGTCAGTGTGACTGTGTAAATTTGGATGCCTGTTTGCCTGTATGTTTTTTAATGTGTGGTGGAGGGAGGCATGTTCCCTAATGTAGATAAGCAACTATTGACCATAAGATTAAACGGATAAACCTTAGAAGAACACGTTTCTTCAGTCACCTTTTAATTTCTATAAAGTCCACATTATATAAATATATAATTTTTATTATTATCAGACTGGTTTCGAATAGGTTAAAACACTTCATTCCTTTTAGCTGTCTTTTGACAATAACTGTTGGACATATGTGCCATGGTTTCTTCAGAGAATGTGCTGACTGCAATTCAGCCTGGAGTTTGCTTTATTCAGGTATTTTATTTTGTGTTACATTTGTTCTGTTTGGGGTTTTGTTCAAACATTTCCTCGATTATTTGGTATGTGAGTGGTCTTTCGAAGGTCTGATTCAGTCTGTTATGATTATTGAATAAACTCATCTCTTTTATAGAAAATAAAAAAAATAAACTAAAAATGTATTTGTCTTTGTGTGGAGGACTTTAAGTTTTAAAAGGGTATCAACTGCAAACTGTGGTACATACAGTGCAGTGTGCTGCTAAAACAAAAAAGCTACAGACCTGTAACTTGGGGCCTTACAATAAAAACTACAAACTGGACGCATTCACACAGAAGACACATGCACATTATTTTTTAAAATGTATTTATTTCGGGGAGTTATTTACAAAGTTGAAAGGCAGCTAGTTACTCAGTAAGGTTTTTAATTAACGACTTCACTTACAAGGGTTGGTAGTTAGGATTGACTCTTTGCCGCCACCCAGTGGCTAATTCATAAAGGTACAAGTAATTTTAAGAAGAGCCAGGCAAAGTTGAACAGAGGTAATATTATGCACACACGCACGTAACACATACTCGCCGCTTTCTGTTATTTCGTTTTATATCCCATTTGAAACGTCAGCAGGTTTTTTCCCATTAACACAGGAGTGCAGGCTAGTCTCCTAATCTCACCAGTATTTTTTTTTCCTGGTCGGTTTTAAATGTCCTTGTTCACGTGTAGCCATATAGTCTAATCTATTGAATATCAGTGTCTATGCTCGTATCGTACTTATCATGCCAGACGCCTTGAAAAAATAAAATTAAATAAATACACGATAGTAAAACCCGCAGGCTCTGAGTTTGCAGTTTCCTACATGTCCGTGTGCACCTAGAGGTGGCGTGCGCACAGTGTAAATCTGTGAATCACACGGGCGGCGTCAGCACGAAACCACCGAGCGCAAGTGAAAAGTTACAGGTAAAGTACCTCCGGCTTGTGTTGTGTCGAGCAGTGCTGATTTTCACCGCTGACCGACTGGATGGAGCAGGACTCCACATCCTGGTAATCTTTATTAAAAATCATTTTGAAAATCAAGCAGCCGAATAAATGTTATATTATCAATTAGGCAGCTAGCTAGGTGCACATGTCTGTGAATTTTAGACAAACCACAAATTCTAAGTAGCCAGTAGCTCATCCAAACTACCATTAGCCTATGGAAGTATGTGTTTAGCTAGAAAGCATGAATTTAGAATTTTGCTGTCTATGGTGGTATAAGGCCTCTGTTGGTAATTTTTCATAGACTAGAAGCCAATTTCAGGATTTGTTCTAAGGAAACAATTTGCCTAAATACATAAAATACATACACTTCAGATACTGTACTTAAACTTGACGCCATTTTGGTTGATAGCAGAATTTTCATTTGTGTAGTTGGAGTCTGGTTTTCCCTGACCTGCTGTCAAATGTCAACACCCAATTTCCTTGAGACTTGGTGAGTCTATTTTGGCTATTACATAACTGCATAATTAGCCTATGCTTATTGTTAGTGTTATGAAGATGACACTATCCCTCTCTTTTTCTAAATATCTGCTTATTGTGTTGCAAGTTATGGTCTTGGAGATTATGTGGCCCACCTGCAACAGCAGCCACAACGTGACCTTCTTCTACAACTGGGTGGGAAAAAAGATCAGCACAGAATGGACCCCTCGAGACTCGGTGGTCATTGGACTTGGACTTACAGTTTGTCTCATAGTCGTCCTGGCAAACCTCATGGTCATGATAGCCATCTTCAAGAACCAGCGCTTTCACTTTCCCATTTACTACCTCCTGAGCAACATGGCAGCTGCAGACTTGTTTGCTGGTGTGGCTTATGCCAACCTGATGCTGAACACTGGACCCTGGACCAGCAAGCTCACCAAAGAGCAGTGGTACATCCGAGGAGCTTTGATCGACATTAGCCTCACTGCCTCTGTAGCAAACCTTTTGGCTGTAGCCGTGGAGCGGCATCAAACCATCATGACCATGCAGCTGCACAGTAAAATGACCAAGCGCCGCGTGTTGCTGCTTATCGTGTGTATCTGGGTGGTGAGCATTCTCATGGGTCTTGTCCCGTCCATGTTTTGGAACTGTGAGTGTGACCTGAATGATTGCTCCACTGTGGCGCCCCTCTACAGTCGCAGGTTCCTTATTTTCTGGGCAGTTTTGAACCTGCTCACATTCTTCATCATGGTGGCGATGTACACTCGTATTTTCTGTTATGTCAGATACCAAAGCAGATACTCATCTCAGCACACCGGCAGTCAGGCGGTTGACAACCTGATGAAGACTATTTTCATGGTTCTAGGTAGGATTTCTCCTCAACAATAGTCACTGAAGTGTAGTGTGAGCAGACATAATAGTCAACTGTCAAAGAAGTTCCTTTAATCTCCCCGACTGAGTGTCACATCATTCTTGTTGTGTTGCTGTTCTTCATTCAGGTCCATTGCTGACACTTCCCACTTCCTCTACAAACCAGTTTTTCTACATACGTCTTGCTATTCAAATTCTTGATGCATTATGATTGTGTTATATCAGATTCATAAGTATAAGTGTGTATATCAAAACTAAAACTAAACATGCTGAATGAAACAACTGCTGAGTGCTGACAAAGCACGCATTACGTAACTTTTATGGTGGAGGTTCCGGCACCTGCTTATCTTCATGGTGATGTGATCTGGATGTTCCACAGTATGGCATTTTATTTGTCTGTTTCCATGGAAACAAGCAGGTGATGCCACCAGGGAAAGTTAGATCTGTGGAGAGGTGACTGCGCTCACAGAAAGAATTTTAATGGTATTTTTGAGTTATAAAAAAACACCTGTGATTATGAAACGCAAGATCGATACATTTAATCCAATTCCATGGAAAATTACGGACAAAGCAATAACATCACCAAGGAGACAAGCAGGTGACCAGAAAAGTTACAGCATTAACTGTCTGTGATCAATGCACAGAGCTATCCTCGATGTTGTAAAGTTTCTGTTTGCGCAGGTGCTTTCGTGATCTGTTGGACTCCTGGACTGGTGACGCTGCTGCTGGATGGGCTGCTGGGAAAAGGCAGTCATGCCAATGCCTTTGAGAAGTTCTGCCTGGTGATAGCAGAGTGCAACTCGATGGTCAATCCAATCATATATTCTCTACGAGACGAAGAGATGAGAAGCACTTTTAAATCTATCCTGTGCTGTCTGTGTCGAAGATGTCCTGGCCAGCAGAGGGCGCCCTCCCCAATTGAGATAGACCCGCCGTTTCTTGAGGTATGCGTGTGAAAACATGCAGTTTAAATGTATCCACTTCATTGTATCGCTTCCTTTTAACAGTTTTCATTCCTGATATTTCCTGTCATTGAGCCATGCAATGTATAATTTGCCAATATAAAAAGTGAAAGTGCCTATCGCAGGCCTGTCAACAGAAATAATATAATAATATAAATTTAATAGGAAGAGGGTCCAATTCTGGGCCCCTAAGACCCTGGGCCCGGGACAACAGACCTCTTTGTTCCCCCACTGTGCCTATGCATATTATATTTATTATTTGTTCAAGATTTTTACAGCTTTAGTTAGGGTGACCGCTAGTCCCTCTTTTGCTTTTTCTGCACAGCCATGACTCTTGTCCCTTGTCCCACTTATTCATTGATGCTACATGAATTATAAAAAGTGAAATTTACATACATGGTGTTTTTATGACTTATTGCAGTTATGATCTATGAGCTTAGTCCATCCCTCCATGTCCCACAACATAATAAAAAAATTGCGTACCTCTTTTTCTACAATTTTAAGTGGTCACCCTAGCTAAAGTACAAATAAATATGACTTTCTTGTTAGGGGCGATGCCATGGTAAACATGGCCAAAACACTAATTATATACTACTTGTTTTAACGCCCAAAAATCTGTATTATATATCAGACACATTTTAATTATTCTTTGAGCTACAAGATAATAACACAAGAGACCTTCATATGTCAAAGTTCTGGTTGAGCACCTTTCTCTTTCTCTGCAGGAAACTCTTGGCTGTCTGCACAAGTCAGAAGCTTGTGGTTCACCTAAGAATACAAATAACAAAGACTATTTGACTATGCCTGAGGCGCCACTGCAACCTACAAGTTAAGCAACGCTCTAGTACACTGTCTGACGTCCATGAAAACTGATGTATCTTTCCATTGTACAAATACTGAATGAACATGTCTGATGGACCAGGTCATTACATTATAATGAGTTTTGTAAAACATTATTCATCAAGTGGTGCAGTGTCTCCTTTTATTACATTTGACTATCACAAGAGCATTTGTGACAACTTATAAAACACTCCTAAATTTTGAACTCAAATACTGAAAAACACACTAAATCATTTATTAATTTTCTAATAAGAACACTACAATTTGTCATATTCTTCCTTTTGTTTTACTCTTTCTAGAACAATTCTAAAGTTGAGGTATAAAAGGAGTTCGTACAGACGCGCAGGTCTGAAAAAAGTGGGGTTATATACAAGAAAAATGACTGACAGAGGTAGACAGAGGGATAAATACAAGGAAAAGAGGGAAGTTACAAAGATACTAAACAAAAATCAAAAGGTTTAACAACACTTTGGTGCTATGGAAAAGCCAGATCACTGTTGGAAAGTCTGTTTGCATAAAAATCTATATGCTACATTGACGCTTGTTTTGCCTTAAGTGACAATGGTAATTACAAAGTTGTATTGTAAAAACAGAAGGTTGCCACTTTAAAAGGTATTAAACAATGTCGGACAACTTTTTAATGAAAAGTGAAACATTGGTTCATTTTCCACAGCATCAAATGTTACACAATAAACCCCACTTTGCACCCAGTTATGTAACAAAATACCTAAATAAAATGATAGTTATTGTGAGTGTTACACGAAGCCAAATAAAACTGGCATTTTAATAAAACAAAAAAAAAACATTTATAAAAGAAAATAAAAAATACTGAAACCTTACACAAACTGTACAGTGACATCCATTATAACAGGTAGAAAAGGGGGAGCATAATTTGGTGTGATGATGAGATTATAAGATACAGTTAAACAAACTGCACTGAAGAAAACAAATGATGGATATCACATGACACACCTCAAGATTTGCTCTGTAACACAAAATCTCAAGTGAAATTTCCATAAGGCTTTACCTTCACTATCAAAATGTGTTTTTATTATTCACATAACCATGTATAAAATAGTTCCAAAGAATAAAGTCCCTCTGAAAAGTTGCAGGTTTGTCTTAAACATGAGTTAGAACTACACCCAGCACTGCCTCTTTTTGGTAATAGAGGAGAGAGAGAGAAGCCCTTTCCCATCGGCCATTCAACTGAAAACTTTATTTTTTTCCCATAATAGTGTATTTTTTAAAAAAAGAGGGCAACACAAATCCTTTTATGGAGTAGGTGCTCCACTGACAATCAAATGACATAATATGTGATATAATACCACTGCTCCACCCAAAAGAAGTCCCCAAAAAATGAAACAAAAAACCCTCTCAGTCTGAGTCATGACAACAGCACACAGAAAGACGAGATACAAATATAAGTCCCCCTCTCCTCAAACTAAAAAGGTGGCATTATTACATTGCTGAACGTGGTATTTTTGGTTTACAACAGAAGGTTGTAGTGTGTTGTGGTTTAATGGGAGGGACACTGAAGCTGAGCCCCACCCACTTTGCCATTAGAAGGAAGCACCCAGTGTTTTTAATGCTTACAAAGATCAAAGGGCGCCCCCAGGTGGACAATGACATCCCAACACTGTACACATGCCCACAGAGACACACATCGTAGCTATACATGGTTTTTCCTTTTTGGTCTGACTGTAATAATTATACCCTTTTATTTTTTATTAATAAAAATGAAGCTAAAAACGTAATGAAAACAATATCACGTCTAGAAGTCCTACATGCATGGAAGACTGTCACTTTCTAAGTTCATGTCACATTTGCTCCAACAACACATCAGTGCCCCACAATCTCCTCTTATACTCCACTCCTCACATCACAGAGATGCTATATTGAGCTCATTTTTGGTGGTGGCTGGTGCATTCTTGGTGAAACAGCATTAGAAAATAGCCTACAATCAAATAAACTAGTGGACAGAAAGCAAGAAATATAAGAGCCATCTACCAACACCCTCTATTGGTTAGCAACAAATAGCACTATGTAGTTATTACATCCACTCCGCCTGTCTGCCTGATCCTCATCCCTCCAGTTTGGTTATTATTACTTATCCTGCTATACTTTGAACCATGATCCCTTTGACTACCCTTTATACTAGAAAACGCCCATTACAAGGATGCTAACGTTTGTGCTTGACAGAATCTTAGCTCACTTCTAAAACCATTTTAAAATATCTGTGTTTATGTGGAAAGCCGATAACATATTAGAAAGGTACAGCAGTGTCTTGTGTTGAGATGGCAGAGGAACAGATGCGTTGACAACTACCGGGGTAGCACTTTGGTACGAGCAAGGTGAGCACAGCAGAGCCCCCTGGTGGGCTGTATCAAGAGTTTGGCTGTCACATAACCAATGTTTGAAGTGATACAGGCAATCGCACAGTTTTCCAAAGCAAAAAGTCCTGTGGAGTAGATCTATGTTCAAAGGTATCGTGCACATACGGGTGATTTAAAGATGTCTGGGTGTCGGAGATTTCCAAAAAAGTCCTTGAAAGAGATGTTGCTTCAGCATCAGTTTGCTCCATACCACACTGTTTGAGTGTCACATGTGTTAGCACCACAATCCTTTGCTGACTATTATATCGCTGTCCAGTCTGTATGTTGTTGTTGTTGAACACAGTTGAACTTGGAGATTTCAGGCGTAGTACGTGGTAGTGAAGGTGGTGAGTCAAGCAGACCACAGTTGGAATGGAAAGATGGCGTACAGAGCCAGAGTCAGTTGGACGTGTCTGAGTGGTCGCTGCTGGGAGGACCGGGAGGGGAGGTGACGGAGGAAGTATTGGTGGTGTCCTGCCAGCTGTTAGCCTACGCAGAAAAAAAGAAAACGACAAATGTGAAATTATATCAAATATATACTGCTACACTAGAGAAACATGCAATTCAACTAGCAATGTTTCCCATTAATAGAGGGATCTATGGTGCACCCACATAGTCTAAGCTAACCAATAAATTTTCATTACAACTTAACTTCTACTTCTGCTTACTGAACATTTAAAAACAATCTCATATTTCGAAAAGAACAGCCAAATATTTAATAGACACTGTAAGTTACAACTTTACTTCAAAAAATACATGAATAAATAAAGCAAGGGTTGCTAAGTATCACTAAGAAACACTAAATATGGAATTTTGTTGGGAGACGTGTACATATTCAGGCAGAGATCCACACATCAACAAATATTAAATTTAGACTCAAAATAAATGCAAAATAACTTACATCCAGGCGATGAGGGGTATAGAGGGCACTTCCTGACAGCTCCTCATAACCGGCCGTCAGGTGTGTAGCAGGGTGCAGGGTATCCACCTGTCACAAGATAAAATACATCATGAAACCAAAAAATTAAACTCCTCCATTTTGTGTTAATTCCAGAAGAAGACAAAACAGCTTTGTTTTGTTTAAAAAGGACAAAAAAAAAACTACTTCAGTTTCTATTGGTCAACTTTAAAGGAACATGAACACATTATTCTTGCTAAAAAAGAAAAGACATAAATAATAGTAATAGGGACACAAGGGTATTTTGGATATCAGGTGTTTTTGCATTGTACTGAAAAATACAACATACAGGACAAGCGCACTAAAATAGGGGAGGTCGAGGGATCAACTCTAAAAACATTTCAGGTGGAGAGTTCATGGGGTCAGAGGGGGCTGGAACTAGAGTTCTACAGGTGGGTATTTGGGACCATGGGTGGCTTGGGTTAAAGGCATTGAGGTCAACTGTGCAGCTGTCCTCAGTGCATACTTGCGGCTGTAGAGAGGGGGCGATGTTGAGGGCCTCCCCATTGAGGGAACGCAGGCCGAGGTAGGCGTCCCCTGAGTGGGACAAAGTGAACGACCCCGGTGACCCTGCAGGCAATATATAGCAAAGAGGCGATCAGCTGCAGCACCAGGCCGAGGGTCCAACCAGAGCTCTTCGGCTGGCATTTTTGGACAAAATACCAACCAAAATGTGGGTCGAGTGTTGATGAAGCGAGTAAAAAATGCTTTACAGTCTTGTCACAGAGAGATACTACTTTGTACTGAAACATACAGTAAAAAGTGCCAAAAAAAGGTTGTTATTCACAGGTGACAAATCTTGAATTTATGGGTGTGGTGCGCTTGTCTGCCATTGTCTGCCCATAATCGTGTCAGGGTACACTGGGCAGAACTGTCTGGCTGCAGAGGACATGAGGTTGCCCTTGTTGGAAGAATAAAAGGCAGAACAACCAAGGGCAAGATCTTCAGCACATTTTTGGCATTTTTAAATTGGCATTGGTGATAAAACTACAGACATACATCCCAGTCACTTTCTTGAATTATCGAACAGTTACAATAAAGCACAGTCATCCCACACTGACCTGAGTTGGGTGTTGCAGGAGAGTTCGCCTGGCTGGCTTGTGCCGACACATTGGCAGCGTCTACTGCTGTTTTAACTGCGTAAAGGTTTGCCTCCTCCTGGAATTTACCAATATTTTTCTTGTAGCGTATTCTCTTGTTGCCAAACCAATTAGAGACCTGTGGAGCAAATATATGTCAGAAAGTCAATGCCAACACTGATTAACATGCATTCATCATCTTTTCATATTTAGTTTTTCTTGTAGCAATTTTATTGTAGTTTGGAGGTTTCAAACTGCTTCAGCTGGAACAATACACATTTGTGATCATTATATAACTGTAATAAAGTCATGTATTTGATGGTAGTTCACCTGAGACACAGTGATTCCACACTTTTTGGCCAGTTCCTCCTTAGCCTCCTCGCTGGGGTAAGGATTGGACAGGTGAGAGTAGAAATACTCGTTCAGCACCTCTGTGGCTTGTTTGTTAAAGTTGCGCCGCTTACGCCTGACACAGACAGAAGAGATAATGAGCAACATGCCTCAAATACTTCAGTCTGACATGTCCATGTCCCAGAGGACAGGATTACTTAAGTTAGTCGTTTATATAATGTTTTTCAGACCTGGCGTCGAGGAAGCGAGAGCGCAGGATCATGACGGCTTCACAGGTGCTCTGTTTGAGCTGCATCTGGATGGAGCTGAACTTGCGGTGGATGATGGCCACCATTCGCTCGATTTCCTTTGGAGAGATGGGTCGTGTGCGAGACTGCTCCCTCAGCAGGTTCATTACATGGTTGGTGAATTCACTGCATGCCTGCAAAAAGGAAGGACAGAAAAGATAAAATATCTGCAAAAGTGTAAAGTGCATTACATTTCCTCTCAATGATCTGCTTCTACCAGAGGGTACAAGTCTCACACCTGCTCGTATTTCTCCAGCTCAGAGTGGTAGATCTGGCGGATCTGGGCGAGCTTGGCTCTGTAGTCTGAGTGCTCGATGCTGCTGTCGGT
>KN475444.1:39759-58574 GCA_000787095.1 Periophthalmodon schlosseri | reverse complement strand
ATAAACATTTAAAAAATTAAAATACTGATTAAATCTATATTAATATTCTGAATTCAGGTCATTTAAACTCATGTGATTCTTTAAAGTGTTAAACAGCTTAAACCTTACCCCTGTGTCTTTCTTTGATTTCACGTAGGTCTTGGTGCAGGGAGCAGGGTTCCTGTTGGCGCAGCGACCGTGGACTGTGTACTTACAGCCTGCACAAAAGGAAGGACAATAGAGAGATTAGGTTTAATCTATATTATAATTATTCATTATTATATATGTTACTATAGTATTGAAAAATATAAATAACAATATACGATTAACTTGTAAAATAAATAATTTTATTTTTAAAAAATGTGAATCATTTTCTAGGTTACATAGTCAAACAAAACACTGCATTTTAAGCAGAAAATGTGTTTTAATAAAACTGGTGTGACATAATGTAATATGGAAATCTATCAGAGTTGTGTGAATAAAGATGAATAAAAGATTTTTTGCAGTGTCAATAACTGTGGTAATTGTAAAATTTCAGTGTTTCCTCTAAATTACATAATCTGAACAGCTTTTGCTCATTGTAGGTTTGGTGACTGGTGATACTTACAGGTGCAACACAGGCCCTGCTTCCTGAGCCCCAGCAGCATGCTCTGACACACGTTACAGTAAACAGGCTTATTGAAGTGTTTCATCCTCCAAAGGTGCTGCCCATCTTTCTGTGTCATCTGGAAAATAGTTAACTTCTATTTGCACCTTAGTATTGATATATCATCTTTTACTGCTTAATGTTTTTATTGAAAGAAAAAAAGGTAATTCAGCTATGATTTCTTCATACAAAAGTCCACAGATGCCAGCAGAGGGTGCACCAAAGAGTGAAGCGGTTGAAATTATTCTAAAAACAACAGCTGCTAGCTAGCTTCAAAGTTAGCGTTGTCAATTTGACTACAGTGATGAGTGGATCTGGGGAATATGTATAGATTTTAAAACAGTGAGAAGCAGTTACTCGATTACCACCTTTTAACCTCTAAGTGGAACAAAGTGTTTGAGATTAACTGTTGGTTGTTTCCATGGAGATGTTATTTCTTTGCCTTGTGAATACTCCACAGTATGTGATTAATGTCATTACTCTATCACCACGAGAAGCAGGTCACGCCATAAGGCCAAGTGATCTGCTCATAGAAAGAATACATGTTTTTCAATGTATAAATTAATTAGCAATAAAAAAATAAAAAAAAGTTTAATGGAACATTTTAGGCAAAACAATAACATTTTCATGGAGAAGTAGCTGGCAAACCCTTCACCAGAAAAGTTACATATTGCACCTTATGTATGCAATACGACCTTTATTTAATCTGTATCACAGTTGTCACTGTATCCAGTAAAATGCGTCACTCTAGTGTAGTTGATACAAAATGCCCACGGGTCTTTTGTATAGTCTATTTTCACTATCTATTCATAAACCTACTCTACACTGTCTCTCTTTACAGTGTGGTTTTTCACTCCCACTCACGAGTAACCGGGATAATAAGCTGAATACAGAAGGTGGCACTGCGTATTATTATACTCATATATTAACACGTTTTGTATTGTCAAAATGAAAAACAAAAAAACAAAACAAAAAAAACAGGTCACTCATGGTGTGTGGGTGGACCCTTGGGTTTACCCACACAAATGGGTTATGATGCGTTACATGGGTCTGTCCCAGAGAGATGGAGTAGAGATCCCTGGAGCAGTCAAACAACAGCTGCGTGGCATATTTGGCTGCCATCTTGGGAGGGTGGGATGAAGCATATTCTCAATCCGGTAGGTTAAGTGCACTATAGGGCTACAGATATACAAGTTACGTTGATGTAACACATTGATCAGATAAATGCTTGTCTGTGCCTCCTTTTGCTACAAATAAAGGGTTGTTACAATACGAACTGATTTGGATACTTAGGAAAAGGCTAAATCTAAATTTTGGTACCACAGCGATAACAAACACGATAACAAACACACTTGTTATTGACTAGTATCGGGATATACTGTATATATACTTTTTGGCAGCCTGATTGATGCGCATTACTTTAGTTTATACAGTTTTTCCTTTGATACTTTGATTGTAGTGAATAAAAGGGTTTATTTCCATAAAAAGAAGGTTCTCTTAAGGCAAAAGTGTGTAGGCTAAAAAAGCTAAATTAAAGTCTATGATTAACATGAGTAACAATGATAGTAACAATTATGGGAAGTTTACAGACAAGACCAGCAGTATAAAAATAGTCAAATTACTATCAAACGTTTAATTTTAGTATCGCATGTTGTTGGTTTAGTTGGTGTAGTGGTTAAGCTGTTGTGCATGTAATGAAGCAGCGTGTGTACTTTTGATTGTGAGTTATAGTTCTGGTACAGGCAATTTGTGGAATGGCTTTCTCGTCACTCTTCCCATTTTACATAATGTTTTATTTACCATGGACTAAAAAAACAAAAAGTAGTGCAAGGTGCTATTTATCATTTTCTGTTTGGTGAATTAAATTTAAAGTGACATTTATTTACTACAGATTATGGATAACTGTAATTTTGGTCCTAAATGAAGTGAATGTGAAATAGATGCAGACAATTTGTTTACATTTGTGCTTGCGAAGAACTTCTAGTCAAAACATGGTCATCAAAATGTGATATGAATTTCTGTAGGTTACTATTGGAATGTTCACTCTAGAGTTCTATTACCTTCTTCCCTCTGTCTCCTCATTCTCCCCCTTTCTCTCCCTCTCTCTCTCTCTCTCCCTCTCTCCCTCTCTCTCTCTCTCTCTCTTTTGGGTGTGTATTTTAAACACAAATCTCTAGTAAGAGTATAAGAGCGGTCTGCAGTATAAGGGGCAGACTACAGGCACCAAGGCTTCGAATGTCCATTTGTACCCAGAAATAGACCAAGGGGGAAGTCCCTGGCATTGTTCTCACCAAACCAGTCCAACTGACCAGTGGTTTGGCAAAATCATGGAAAACTAAATTAAACCTGTATACCAATTTTGTGGGAAGACAGGAGTGGTAGTTTTCAGATTCAAGAATGTGGTAATGATGGAACTATTTCAGATGCTGAAGGAAAAATACACAAAAGTTATTTATTCTACATATATTTATATTAGTGTCAAGGTCTATTAAAGATTCACTACGTCACTTTTCTGGTGGAGGATCCGACACCTGCTTGTCTCCATGGAGATGCTATTGCTTTGCCTGTAAATTTCCACAGTAAGACATTAAAGTTGTCTCTTTTCATGGAGAAGAGCAGTTTAGCAACATAAACATTTGAGAAAGATTACAGATTCTATTCTGTAATGATGGGCCCCAGATGTGGAGTAAGAGCCAATTTCCCTATTTATAACATGATAATATCCTAAAAAGTAAATCCACAGATGTTAAAGTTGATCATTTATAGTAGTAATTTGGCTCTTGGACTCATTATTCTACAATAAGGTCTAGTTACAGGTCAGATCTGTGGAGAGGCAACCCCACTCACAGAAAGAATGTATATTTTGCAGCTATATAAAACACTTGATTAAATAAATGCAAGATAGATGTGTTTAATGGTATACTGCGAGACAATCAAGGCACAGCAATTACAAGCAATCTCCATGAGACAAACATTAATATAACTGCAGAGCTTGAGATCAGATGACATTACCACACATAGTAACTGCAAATCTCCCGTGTGTAGATCAAAAGGCCAAGGACAGTGAGAAAACAGGCCAACAATTCAGTCCGGTCAAAAAAGGGTTTAGAACAAAGAGAGAGAGAGGGGCGTGGAGCGAAAACAAACATGGCGGCGCATACCTTTAGCCCCAGGAGCACCAGGAGAGGGACATTGTTCATGCCCCCGTTCACCCACTCGTCCAGGGACACGGTGCCACTGCTGTCTGCGTCTATGGCGGTCATCATGTCCTTTAGAACCTGAGGAGCAGACAGTCAATGAGCACACACTAAGATGACAGGATTCATTGAATTTAGGGAGAATAATCATGTGAATTTCTGAAGCAACCAAAGAAACTTTTTTTTTTACTTTAGCTGACAATTAACAACAGTAGTAAAACAGATCAATTAAGTTAAATCCAGTTGTAAATGGTCTAAAATATACAAAACATTTTGCTCAAGAAAAACATCTGCACATTTCAATTAAACCCCATGGGGCCTATAAACAGTTGTGTTTCAGCTGCATGTTTTTCAGTGACATTTGTTTCAAAATGTATTGATGTATTGATGACAGTACATAACTGTGACAACAATAAACTCACAACCACACAAAACAAATGTATACTTTTACAAATTCAAACTTTGTAAATATCCAAGTCAAAGAAAAAAAAAATGTAAAAGTGTATGTGAACTGAGGTCACATTGTTTCAGACCAGCAATGACGAGGGGCTTTTTAACCAAGAGGTCCTGAGCCAATCCTGTCAGTAAAAGCATGTGGTTTGGAGCAGAGTTTACACTTTGGCGGAAGAAATGTGACTATTTTTGTGTTTAATAGCACTGACTTGAAAATCTTTCCTTGAATACAAATTGACATTTTAATTAGTTTTTTGTGAGAAAAAAACAACAATTGGGATTGGGATTGAGAAAAAAAAATCTTGATAACTTTCATATCTAGTTCGCTTCAGAGAATATGATTAATAGCTGGTCCAGATGACTCCTTTGGATACATTTTTGTGCAAAGCTTTTGGTGATTAACAGCTAGAACATTTACATGGCCCTATTTAACCCTCAAGTCACTACATTCTGTGTTACTATATATGGAAGTGTATTACTATATGAATTATAGATATACATAACAGACATATTTTTCAAGGACAGGTAGCCTTCTTTGGTTTGGCTGGGTTCACACTTGCACACACTGAAACCCAGAACCTGAAACTAAACTTGGACTAGACTAGAATTAAACTAGGACTAAACCAGGACTAAACCGGGACTAAACCGGGACTAGAAAAGGATCAAACTAGGTCTACACCAGGACTAAATAATGATTATCAAACCAAGACCAAATTAGAACAAATGAAATGTTGATATACGAAGAGGGGGGAACCTCACAGGAAGCAGCTCTGAAACATCCCAGCCGAGGTACTCTGCAGCGTGCATCATCTGAGCAATGATTCTGTCCACTTCCTGTTTAAATAAAACCAAAATATTGAAGTAAGAAAACCATTAAAAAAGTAACAAATCCTGATTTTGTATTTCGACTTACAGAGCTGTCCAGGACCCCATTACCATCTCTGTCGTACAGTTTGAAAGCAACTGTAGGAGAGACAAAAAGTGCTTTTCAGAGAAGAATGACTAATGGAATTCAAATTGAAATAGTTTGGCAAATCAGAAGGCTGCAGATATTAAATTATATAAAAATGTCCTGTCTCCATGAGGTTATGTGGTGCTGTGGAGTGCAGTTAGTATAAGGTTAATGAATTATCAATCAATAAATCAGAAAACTAAAACTGTAAACTAACAAAAAAATAAATGAAATAAATAAGTAGAAAAATTAATGTTAGGCTCAGACAGTTACTCTTACTCCAGGACTGATGACACTATTATTCAAGAGACCTCAATTGCACTAATAACTCACACTCCAGCTTGTCTCTGGGTTGTCCATCCTCCAAGAGTGAAAAGTAACAGGACACATCCTTCAGAAAGACCTCCTCTGCAGCAAAGAGAGAAAGACGAGGGGAAGACTGTGAAAGAGATATTACCATTTTACAGCTTACATCGCCTACATTATTATATCAAAATTGGTGTTTGAAAGAAAAAAAAAAGAACTATACTATAATTTTGGGGCAAAAAACAAGCAACAATCAGAAGCTACAAAAATAATAATAAGAAAAAATTGGAGTATAAAGTGACATTTCTGTGTTTTTAGCTGTATTTTAAAGATGCATTGCTGGCTGTTACTTGTCTTTGTGGCATCATGTTGTCTCCATGGAGATCGATGCGTTTAATGCCTTATTGTGAAACATTACAGGCAAAGAAATATCATCTCTATAGAGACTAGCATCTGGTAGACCCTCCACCAGAAAAGTTACGTATTGCTTCTTTAAAGTGATGGAAAATTAGCACAGTTTCCTTAACAATTCAAAACACACCATTATGTCTGTTTTTAAATTGAAAGTCCTCAAAACGTCACCTATAAACAGGACGCTAAACCCCATGAATAGAGTAGAGTATATTAGTAGCCTGTATTGCCCACTGCTTGTGTTGATAAAAAGCATGCCAAACACGCTGTAGTAGTGCAAATTGATGAGAGGTTTGAGTGAGGCTAGCGTGGAGGCGTTTTGTTTTCAGCTAATCTTACTGGCAGTGTCTGTGGAGTCTTTGGAGTTTTGGAATGAGCGAAAGAGTCTCTGGCAGAGGTCCGCAGGGAAGTCCTCCACCTCCAAATATGTCTTCAGGAACAGACGGAAGCCCTCCTCATTGATGCACTACAACAACACACACAACACATAATGTAAATAATGAATATGTTAAAAAGTTACATTAATATAGCAAACTATTCATGAGTTTCAGCTTTGTGTTATCTGTGGCAATGGTTAAATTTTTCATCAATCTGAAACCCAAGGATAGAGCTCAGGTTCGTGTCTGGCTTTTTGTTTCTGAAATTGATTTATCTTAATCTAGACTCCAAGTGATAGTGTAATTTAAAAGTTTAGTATAATTAAACTTTAAAATACACTACCAGCCAAGTTTGGACACATTTTTGTATTTATGTTTCTTCTTTATTTCCATGTTTATTAGCATTGGAGATTCTCACTGAAGGCATCAAAACTATGACTGACCACATATGGAATGTAGCACACAAACATAAACTCAAAACAACTCAAAACATGTTTTAGATTTAATTTTTGTTAAAATAGTCACCCTTTGCTTTGATCACTGCTTTGCACTTTGACATTTCTTGACCCTGACATGATATAACTGTGAAGTGAAAACCATTTCAAGAAACTTAAAGGAAAAGGCCAAGGGTTTGCAGCGTTGTCAGCAAAGCAAAGGGTGGCTACTTTGAGGATTTGCAGATAAAATATCAAAAATATTTAGTTAAGTTATTTCATGTTTATTTCGTTGCTACATCATTCCATATATCTTGCCTCATATTTTTGATGTCTTCCATATGTATATAAAATGTATATAAAATGTAAATGTAGTAGTAAACAAAGTAAATACGTAAATACATTGAATTAGTAGTTGTATCCACACTTTTGACTGGTAGTGTATGTAGACCATTGATTTATTTTTTGTTCATTGTGAACCACAATATTGATCTAAAATGGCTTAATCCTAGAAATGGGTCCACTAACTTCCTGTTCAAAACTGCAGAACTGAGAACCTCCGGCTCTTCATAGTAGCATTTTGATTTCATTTGTAACAAGAGCTGATTTCCATTCAAATGTTTTGCTAACAAATGTAGGTCTGAATGTTTGGAATAATTGCAAGTAAGTACAGGGCTGTGGGCGCTGATAGGGGGTAGGAGAAAACTGATTTTTCTAAGCACTGAAACCTCAAATGCAAGACATCAAGAAATCAGTGGGAAAAATAGACTGATATGGGGACACAGTTAAAACATGGTTAAATTCTCATAAATGTTTATTTTACATAATATATTTAACTTTAACTTTAACTAATATATATATTTATTTTTTATTATTTCAATCCACCACTGGATCAGTCAGAGAGCATAAACAGCAGTGTCACTCTGCAGCTGAATTCAAATACACTGCAACATCAGGGTCACACAAATAAACTAGTTCACAGAAAAAAATTTGCATTGGACCATTTTTATCTGTCTGTAAATAGGATTTAACTATTTTTGATGTCTGTATTTCTGAAAGTTTAAAGTACATATGACAGGTTAGACTACCCATTTCACTAAAACATATTTACATTTTACTAAAAACCAAGTCTATTAAAAAAAAAAAAAAAGGTGACGTTTATAATTTTACTTGGTTTGGTACTTGGTGTCCTGGTTGGACATGCACAGCAGAATTACATATAGGTAATTTCATAACTGTTACCTCCCAACCATAATGTAAACAAAATGCATTTCTTGCACATAAATTGTCCCTACATTTTGGATGGCATTTTCTGTGTTGATGACATAGGTAGAGGTATTCTACTACTTCCTGTATTTTTATACTTTTCTCCTCAACTTTTTATCCACAAACTGCCAATGAACTGACAAAAAACTATAATATTTACTACAGGTACTATCTTATCAAAACTAAAATAATAATTAGAAAAACATGAAAACCTGTCATATGCACTTTAAGTTTTATGTGGTATAACATGAATATCGACCGTGTTATTATAAAGATTTTGTGTCTACACCGATACATCGCTCTGGTTCTACTTATTAGTATTATGTTTTGACTAACATATCTCTATAGACATTTTGCCTGCGGAAAACAAGTAACAGATTTTTTGAGCAAAAAGTTTGATTCAAGGCACTAATTTCAGTTGGCTGGTTTCAGATGCTAGAGGAGGAGATGGAGTCTGGAAACAGTAATACTGAAATGATTATATTAATAAGAAATAGAGTGAGAGCTCCACAAATGTTGGGAGGATGATGTGTCTTGCTCATGGATAGTAACATCAGTGTCTATCCATGAGCACTAAGTAATGAGCAATGAATCATGAACATCCTGGTGAGTGAGTGTTAGTGAGCAAACATCTATATCAACTGATCTTGTTCCTCTCTAAACATAGAATCCCTTTTGATTCATAGATCCTTGTGCACACATCCGCAGTGACATGCACAGTTGTGGCTTTGTTTGTGCAATTTTGCTATTTTAGGAAGTACAGGACAGCAACTGAAGTCATCAAAATATGTGTTGCTTTGTCAGTAACGACACAGGACACCACACTCGAATAAGGCAGAGGTGGGATATGCATGAACACACTATCATGTATTTAGACTGTTGTAGCGAATATATGTTTGGTGATTTACAGATGCCATTAATAATATGCTTCTCAGTTATGCAGGTATATTTGGTCATACACTGTAAAAGGCACACTGAATTTTCTCAATGTTGACCATCACTTTATTGCAATCTATGTAGTGAAGGGTTTTGCACTTGATCAAGTAGGTTCTCATAGGAACCAGTATTTCCGCACTGATTGTATGAACTGAAATTGGAAGGAGATGCTTTTGTGCTGCCTGCCACCTGCGCATGTCTATTGCTTGTCCTGTGTCATTGTTGTTGGCTTATGTTGCTTTGCCGTGGGCGCCGTCTTTGTAATTCAGGTTGTATTATTTTGTTCGGGGCTGCCGAACTTGACAGCAAATAAGCTCTATACGGACTACAAAGCCTCCCAGAGAATGAGTGCATTGTTGACTTGTTGGCAAAACTTTTCTCAAATTCTCCATTGAAATGAAAGAAAGTGCAGTTTAGAAGCATTTAGAGGCAAAAGTGGGCGGGGCGGAAAAAGGGCCAATAACTTTATACTAAGCTTATTGTATATAATCCATTTTGTCTTTTGTGCTGGCATTTTTCACCTTGCCCAGTAGCTGCTTATACAATATATCTGTACTGGGGAAAGGCAAATTTTGCTCAAATACATTTGAAAAAATTGTGTACATGACCTTTAAGCACTACAAGACTGTCAAATATTCTAATGTCATCTGGAAATCCATATATTTTATCTGCAATATATCTTCCAACTTATTACAAAAAATACATTTCACTCCTAATTTAAAACCGTGTTAAAATGTGACATCTGTAGTGAATTGCCGCTCCTCGCCCGTCTGTGTGATGGCTACAGGGCGAACAGACGCTCTCCCTCGGTAACGCTGAACCACAAACCCATTTCTGTTGACATTTTCCATTTGTCGCTGATACCCTGCAGAGCTGTCCCACTAATAAATAACTGTACGGCGCAGACAATGAAACAAATGAAGGGAGACATCATCATCGCACGCTGCTAAAATGAAAATCTAAACTGCAAAAAATACAATCTAAAATAAGTTAGAAAGGCTTAAAGGTGCACGATGTAAGTTTTCAGGTGCGGAGTCCTTCACCTGGTTGTTTCCATGGAGATACTATTGCTTTGTCTGGGATTTTCCACAGTATGGCGTAAAACTTTTCTATCTTGAATTTATTCTATTGCAGGTGTTATTAATGCTTAAAGGAGAAAAACATGCATTCTACTGGGCTCACTTTTCCACAGATCTGACCTGTAACTTGCTTGTCTGTCTCCTTGGATATAAATAACTTGGTTCAATGCCATACTGAAGAACATTTGAGACAAAGCAATATCATCTCCATGGAGACAAGCAAGTGATGGACCCTCCACCAGAAAAGTTACATAGTATTTATCTTGATTTGAGTACATTTTTTGTAGAAATACAATTAGAGAATTTAAAAACATCTGTATCTGAGTTATCTTTTGTAGTTCAGGAAAATGTCTTTTATTCCATATATTACTGTCCTAAATGATATTGCCTATACATTTTAAGAGGCATTTTGTTTGATGAGATCCATTTTTTAAACTGAGAGAACCATAAGGAAGCAACTGCTAGGGACAGACCATTTGACCAATCAGAGACGTTGGTGGATGAGAACCATGTGGAAACCATGTGCATGTGACTCAGACAGTTCTTTCAACATCCAGAAAAGGAAGTAAGTGGGTGGGAAAAACAGTTCATTCTGAAACATGTTCTTTAACTCTTTAATTCAAAATCAGGCGCTTCAATAAGGTTGTTTTTCTTCTACATGACTAAAATGACATGAACTCATGAGATAACAAGTCAGTGATCAAAAATCAAATACTATGTCATGATAATAAGTAGGTCTATGCTTGTGAAAAAAATATATAATAATTTTAACTACTCTACCTATGATTTTTGTGGTGCATTCTTCGATTATCCCAAACCTGTGCTTATAGCCACTAGTAAACCAGTAAACTGTCTCTCGTTTGGGCGCCTGCATTGAGTCGGTGATGTACAGTAATGGAGGAGGGTTTTCATCTTACATTGTGTGAGGGGAGAGCCGGGCCTCTGCTGCGTGGGCAAAACTAAAGAGGTAATTTACATCTACAGCCCCGGTCCAATGAGCCTCAAGCATTCCTCAGCTACAGCTTAGTCAACACGATCGATGGGTTTCAATCTAATTCATCTGCACAAGGCAATTAATGTTCAGATAATAGGGCTCGCTACAAGATATACAGTGCACTATAGTAATAAATCGCCATACAAATGAAAAACGTTATCAATATACAAGCTGGGACTGGCTCTATTATTTATAATAGGACTGCTACTACAATGCTTTTAGTGGTTGACTTGTCAGCAGTTCATTTTTTGATTTGTCGACTAATCAAACGATTATTTTTATTATGCAACGAGACTTAAATATATATTTTTAATTATATAAAAGTTGAAATATGCTGACTGAAGGCTTCTGTACAGAGAATATTTATAAATTAAGTGTATTATTGTATTGTATTTTTTATATTTTGATCTAAAATATTGTTGTCTTTGTTATAAAAGGTGTTTTGAAGTGATTTTTTCTAGTTTTTTCTTGTGGGATATTGACCCTTGTCACTGATAAAAATTATCCGGTTCAAAATTGCGGTTTACAATGAACAAAACGTAATTTAATGATTTCAGTGAAAGTAAAAGCCAAGCTTTTATTATGGATCAGACCTGGACGACTGAGGGATTACTCGACTTTGTCAGAAAATTAAATCTTATTTCCAGATCTGCTCAGCCTTACCTCTCCGTGCCTGTGCCGCGCCAGACTGCCATCTGGGTCAAACTCTCGGAGCACGTCCTTCACCTTCAGGCTGCAATCTGTAGCCAAGAAAAAAATAGTTAGTTAGTTATAAATGTCCAGATACTAATCAATTTATATTGAACTATACTAAAGTAAATCATATACTTAGACAAAATGTGACCTTTCCTGAATAGTTTTAGAATGTTAGAAGATAATTTTAAGAACCAATATTTAGCCGGAGTACCACCAGATCTAAACCCAGACTATATAACGCATACATTTAGTCTAAAATTAGATTAAACCATGGATAAGCAAATTCTAAATAATGATGAACCCAAAGGAGGACATAAAGATGAATAGATTTGTCTCTAAATAATACACATGCTCAAGGAAAGGGCCCAATAGTTTGAGATCAGAGCTATTGGGCCACATGGTTAAGACCACATGGTAATATTTAAAAAATTACTATTTTTGGGTGTTGAAAGTTGCATTTTATTGTCTAAATAAACAGTGTTTTTAAGATGTCGTTGTGGTATTGAAAATTCATCAAGTACTGAGTATTTTCCTTATTATCGACATTGAGTTTTAAATTGTGATAACCCTAAGACACAGAGGAGGGGGTCACAGGGGAGATGGGCTGTTTACAAATCCACATGGGCTCACAAAACATGTTAGTTCCACTACAGTAAACTCAAGGACAGTCTATTTATGGCTGAGCAATGCATTTGATATGAATTACAACATATACTTTGTAGTTACTGAAATTATATCACAAACTTTTGAACTTTATCAGAGAGTATTCAATTTAATTTTATTTTATTTATATAACACATTTAAAAACAACTTGTGCTTCACATAAAAAGTAAACTAAAAACACATATACAGATAATGAACAGGGTATAGTTCTTGGACTAAAATGCTTTTTGTAGAATAGACTCTCCTTTATTAAGCCAATATGAAATACAATTACTGTTATTCAATTATTATTAAAGGTGCCTAGTGGAGGATCAGTCACCTGCTTGTGTCCATGGCTGAAATGTTCCACAGTATGACATTAAACTTATAACATTCTAGGTAAAGCATTATCTCCCAGGAGACAAGTAGGTGGTGAACCCTCCACCAGAAAGGTTACGTAGAGCACCTTGAATCTCAGTCTTTTTGAATATAACAAATCAGACACACTGTATAGAGTATTGCAATATACTGTGAGATTTGGTCACTTCTCTAGTTATTGTAACATATGAATAACTTAATGATCAGTAGCTATTGACACTCTAATATTTTGAAATATTTTGAGAGTCTTTGTGCTTTGTTGACAATAGCACATGTTTACATGACCTCAAGTTCATCACTGTAGTATTGTGATTAAAATGATAAAATACAGAAGTACTTTATAAGAGCAAAATGTCACTGATCAAGATGTTTTTAAACTAATCAGAAGTAAATGTGTAATTGTTTCTATTGTAGCCGCTTATAGTCACTGTGGTTAATAATTAGGGTGCATTAAGAGAGTGAGGAATGACTTTGGACTGGTGCAAACACTTCAAAATAGGGCTGGGCAATTCATCGAATTAATCAAATGAATTCGATCAATTCATGTTTTTAATAATGAAGGATTATTATGAAACAAGTTTACTCTTGACTAGCAAAACATATTCACTCTTTAAAATTTTTTTTCCAGTTGAGAGAATTCAATTTTTCTTTTGTCTTCCTGGATGACTAAGATGTTACACAGACATGGACTAGTTCTGTTTTTCATGTTTTTAAGACAATACAAAACTGATAAAGCAAAAAGATACATGTATTGTTTGAATAGCAGGTCAAAGCTACAAATATCAAGAATATGTTGATATATATCACTTTCTGCTGTGTAATTTTAACTTGTATAATATACATATATTTTGTAGTGAAAGCACTGAGGAGGAGGAGGCAGAGCCCACATGTTCTGTGGTTCTGTACTCACACTCGATGTACTGCTGCAGCTGTATGAAGTCGACTGGGCTCAGCTCCTTCACCTCAGAGTCTGCGCGGGCGGACATGCTGCCGCTTAACTGATCTACAAAACAGAAAGAGAGAGGGATGAGAGAGGGAGAGAAAGAGGGAGGGAGAGAAAGAGGGGGAGAGGAAGGAAGAGAGAGAGGGGGGATTGGGGGATGTACTGCTGCAGCTGTATGAAGTCGACTGGGCTCAGCTCCTTCACCTCAGAGTCTGCGCGGGCGGACATGCTGCCGCTTAACTGATCTACAAAACAGAAAGAGAGAGGGAGAGAAATGAAGAAGGGAGAAAGAAGATGGGGAGGCTTGATGCCATTTAACTGATCTACAGAACAGAAAGAGAGAGATGAGAGAGGGAGAGAAAGAGGGAGGGAGAGAACAAGGGGGATAGGAAAGGAGAGAGAGAGGGAGGGAGGAGGGGGGAGAGAGGGGGTACATGCTGCCACTTAACTGATCTACAAAACAGAAAGAGAGAGATAAGAGAGAGGGAGAAGGAGGGAGAGGGGAGAGTGAAAGATAGAGAGAGAGAGAGAGAGAGAAGGAGGTGGGGAGGGAGAGGGACATGCTGCCGCTTAACTGCTCTCAGACAAAACAGAAAGACAGAGTGAGAGGAGAAGAGAGAAGAGAGGTAGTTACTGGGATGGAGGGGGCTGAAAGGCAGAGGTAAAAAGAGATAGAAGATAGATGGAAAGTGGTGAAAGAGGGAAAGCAGGAGAGGGAGTGAGGGAGATATGGGGAGAGAAAAGGAGAGAGAGGGGAGAGAAGGAAAGAGAGAGAGGGAGATGGAGGGAGAGAAAGAGTGGGTGCATTTAATGCCCCTTCAGAGCACATAATAAAAGTGTTGCTGGGAGAGAGAGAGTGACTCCCACAAACCGCAGGGAATCATTTTGAACCGACACAAATACAGATCGAACTGAGACAAGTCTGAGCCTGTTCGTGAATATTTAAGTAGGATAATACTTGATACTCGTGATACTCGAGGAATACGTAATATATCTGTACTGTTTTGCCTGTACAATGACAATCAGTGTGTTGTATATGGAGCTAAAGGACTATAGCACCTTTCTGCTTATTTTGAAATATATTGTATTGATACTCGGGGTGAAAAAAAAAAAAAAAAAAAAAAATCATAAGTAACACAAAACGGGCATTTTAGATTGATCTAGAATTAAATCAGAACTGGTGTAAGAAACTACTATTATTCTGTCAGTAAAAATATTGTTTTGTTGTATTAAAATCTGCATTGAAAATCAAGCCTTGTTAACATCAAAATTCGGTTTAAAATGTTAGTATACTGACAGCACAAGCACTCACACATCTGTAGACCAGATGCCATTTAAACTGTTGCATTGAAACAATTACCACGGGCAAAATATCTGTCTTATTAGAATTGCCCTGTACAGACATGTTCTGAAATGCATGAGTTTGCAGTAGTGTTGTCACGATGCAAAATTTTCAAAATAGATTTCGATACGAAGGAATAGACTCGATAATCAATTCAATTCCGATACACTAAAATTTCAAACAATTTCGGTACTAAGGAATTGGCTTGACACTCAATACAGATTCCGATACCACAATGATAATAAAAAAACACTCTCCATTTAGACAACAGAATGTGATTTTCAACAATAGATCATACTTTCTTTCATATTCCCATGTGTCTTATATCTGTGATAGTCGTCCAGTAGGTTCCACAGTGGTCCATGGGCGTGTACTAGTCTATGTGTCTTATACTTGTTCTGATACAGCTCAAGATCATTCTAAATCTATTCAGGAAAAGTTAATTTCTGTCCTGTGAATGAGACTTTTTAGTATACTTGCTCAAATGAGTATCTAGTTCCAAACTAGTTTTATGTGAATGAGACTTTTTAGTATACTTGCTCAAATGAGTATCTAGTTCCAATACTAGTTTTAGTATCGATTAGTATCTGATTTTCAATACTTTTGACAGCCCTAGTTTGCAGTTCAGTTCATATTTCAGTTTTCTCTCACATGTTAAATAATGCTCCTGGGTGTGTTTAAAATACGCAGAATCCTACTATTACAACATAAATCACTGAAAGAAATTCTTCCTCTGAGGTAGGGCAAGACACTATGGGAAGAAATCTAGTCACTTCTTTAATTTTATGTCTTTATTTATAGTATTTTAAAGAGGAAACTAATCTCATCTTCATCTGTCGCTCAATCAGAACAGGACAGACACTGAACAAAAGGAGGAGCAGGTGGGAGAAACTGTTCACTCTGCACTCACTCATTATTGGCAGAATGTCAATAGGACAGATCAGAATTCAATTTAATGAGGTCAAATTGAAATACCCCACCACACATCACACGCCAAATGAAAGGTTGATATGGTCTAGTGTGGCAAATACAAACAGAAAGAAATAATATCTATAAGTTGTGTATGTATATATAGAGAGAGCAACACATAACTGATACAAAATCAATAGAATCATTCACTCGTGGTGCAATGTGTACTTGATATAATTATTGATTTGAGCCCAGTCCTTATGTTGCTAATATTCATATATCACACCAAATGTTACACTGCCTGAAATAAAAGTTGTATTGACAGTGACAAGTATTTTTAGTAAATAAAAAAATGTCTTTAACTGAATAAATGCCAGATATACTGCAGTTGAACATCTCCATGGAGACAAGCACATGTCAGACCCTCTGCCAGAAAAGTTACATATTTACAGACATACCAAAAAAAAAAAGAAACAATTAACAAAAGAAACAAAGGGGCAATGGAAGGAGAGGGAAGGAAGGAGAAAAGGGAGAAATTGGAACCTCACTAAATTATTTATTTTTCCTCTTCCCTGCCCCTCTTATTTCTTTAGTTTTCTTTTTCTGTTTTATTACTTACCTACACACACACACACACACACACCCACACACACACACACACACCCACACACACACACACACACCCACACACACACACACACACCCACACACACACACACACACCCACACACACACACACACACCCACACACACACACACACACCCACACACACACACACACACCCACACACACACGCGCACACACACACACACACACACACACACGTCATCCTCTTCAAACCTGGATGTGTGCACCCCCCCTCCCCTCAAGTCAAAATGTCTAATGTCTTTTATTGTTTGTATTGTCTCTAATATCACAATAATAAATAAATAAATACATAAAATAAATCAAATAATTTAAAAAAAAATTCTATACACAAAAAAAGAAAAGAAAAGTTACATACTGCAGCATTAATGTATTATAATGTCCAAAGCAGACTGTAAATTAAAAACAATCATTTGATTAAGTTTTTTCAATTTGAGAAACACAACAGAAGGTGCATATTCATAGGTATCAGCTTCCTGTTTTATGTGAGATTTTTTTGACTTTGCACTAAAAAATGGTAATTGCTATGGCAACAGTCCTAATTTTTCATCATTATGAAACTCATGGATGTACATTATCAATCAAAATTTTGGACACACACTCATTCACTGGATTTTTCTCTATGTTTACTACTTTCTGCTAGGGATGCACTGACAAAAAGTGAACACATTTAAAATAGTCGAAACAATACCAATACATTTCAAGTCATTTTAACCAATGTGCTAGATGCTTTTTTAAGCAGAGGAGCTGTAAAATATACAGCGACAAAAACAAACGTTACAGCTCGTGTGGTCACAGGGGTTTGAAGGGACTGCCCCTGATAAAACAAGGAACAGTTTTAAAATGTCAAACCGCGCCTAAAGTGCACACAAAATAAAAAAAATGTCACGTTCAGGTCATGTGGAGAATATTACAATGTGATTATTCAACTAAGTGCACCTCTCAAACACACTCATGGTTGATTGCTTCACTAAAAATACTCCAACGTGAACAAAGAGTGATCTGCTGATAAGAGGAACACAAATACATGTTTTTGTATTGTCCAAAACAATTAGGCACGTTATAGTTAGGAAGCCATTATAGTGTTTGGAGACTGGTGTCAATTAGTTACACGACCACTCAAAAGTTTGGACACACTTTCTCATTTAATGATCTTTTCAGGACCATTGTACATTCTCACTGAAAGCATCAAAACTATAAATGAACGCATATGTCACATGTGGAATGTAGTACACAGAACTTAAAATGGTAACCTTTGCATGGATCACTGCTTTGCATTTCCTGATCCTGACATAGCACAGCTGTGAAGAGAAAACCATTTTAAGAGCTGAGAAGAGAACAGCGCTGTCAACAAAGCAAAGGGTGGCTACTTTGAGAATTCAAATAGAAAAGTTGAGTTTTATTTGAATTTTTTAATTTGCTACATAATTTGATATATATTATTTCATATATTTGATGTCTTCTGTATGTATCTAAAATGTAGAAATTAGTAAACATAAAGAAAAAAAAAACACTGAATGGGAGAATGTGTCCAAACTTCTGACTGTATATTAATGTTTTATTTAATGGGTGTAATATCAGGGAGAAGTATTTTTTCAATATAAGTCATTTGCAGGTAATATCAACATTATACCATTACAGTATTATGGTGAATGACTCATACAGACTTTGCTATTTGTTTATGCTGAATTTGCATTACATTTACATTAAAGGTAAAGTAAACTATATTATAATGCATTCATTCTATAAAGCTGAACTTTAGGCCTGTCATCGAAAATTACTGTGGACTTATCATTAAATAAATTAAAGCTGGAACAATATAGGGTTATTGTGACAGTGGCATAAAGTAGTTTCAATATTATCATTCAACCACAGGTAGATGAGGTAAGGATAGTAAAACATTATTATTCTTAGCCACTGAGCTACTGTTGCCTCCCAGATAACACACAGAAGTACAGATATGTTACTTTATGCTATATAATGTGCAAGTTTATTTTCTTTTTACTAGATCTTTTCGCACCTCTTTAGTATAGTTTTAGTACAGACAGCATACTTGACATACATACAGCATACATATAATTTTGCATATCTTCAAAACAACAATTTTGAGACGTTTTATAATCTATTTCCAGATAATACGACCGTTATGGTTGCTACAGATAAGGTGTGACTAATACACGATTTGGTCCTTTATGTATGCTGTATTTACATGCTATAGAAGTAAGGTTG
>KN475444.1:23442-39675 GCA_000787095.1 Periophthalmodon schlosseri | reverse complement strand
AGGGAAAGTTGTCCTCTGCATTTGCCCCATCCATCAATACCACATGGAGGTAAAGCTGTCAGGAGCAGTGGGTGACCTGGGGACCCTTCTCCAGATCTTGTGCAATGGGTTCACAGTCAGAAGGTCTTAGGATTAGCAACGTGTGCAGGTTTTGTGCTTGGTTAAATTGATGAGGGAAACACAGAGGAAGCCCACATAGACAAGAGGAAGACATGCAATCTTGCTAACTTGTTGTCTTATACAGGGTTCTTGGGTGTTGTGAAAGGCGTGTTGAAATAAAATGTATTGCTGGGTTTCAGACAACATCACAACATTCTACTGGCCAATAATATTTAATACAGATGTTAAAATGCATTTTTAACATTTTTGCTGTAATTTTCAGATCTTAGGTCTAGTCAAAAATAGAAATGATCAGGTTAAAGATGTATGTATTTACCTTTAAGATATCTGAGAAAGCCACCAATTATATATTATTTGTAATATTAAACTCCACACAGAAGTGCTGTCTGGGAATCTAGGATCTTGCTGTGAGGAATATATAGGAATATATTCCCAGCATTTACCGGCACAATATGCCACTGTGCACTTTCCTAATCTCAAACTCACATTTCACTGACAGTTCAATGTACTTTGGCCAACTGTCTACACTTTGGCCAACATAAAGCACTATAAAAACTGGTGAAGTTTTTAAAGTGCTTTATGAATAAAGTTGGTATGGTATGATGCAATGCATTAAGTGGTTTTGTGTTACTGCCAAAAGTAAAAAGCTAAGAAAGCATCAGTAGCTCAATGTGGAGACATTTGCCCAATATAACATATGCAATGATGCTGTTGTGTCCTTCAGCAAAACATTTCATCTACCTATAGCAGTGGTGGAATGTAACAAAGTAAAAGTAGTAAAGTACTGTGCTTAAGTACAAATTTTAGATAAATGTACTTTACTTAAGTACATTTTAAAGTGGATACTTTTTACTTTCACTTTACTACATTTGAGAGAAGCTATGTGTACTTTCTACTCCACTACATTTTTGAACAGGACTGCAAAGTAAAACTATTTTTCATTATTGTTTGAGATCTGCTGAAAAGTCTGAAGGTTTATTTTTACATGTTCATAATTTGAGCAAACAAAACAGTACAAATAAAAACAGCCAGAAAAAAACAATCAATTCAATTGTTTCCGTTGAACAAAATTCAGCGCAAATCTTTATCAAAATCAATACATTTGAAGTCTTATAAGACCTCAAAATCTGTGCGAAATACATACATTTTTAAATGGGTACTTTATTACTTTTACTTAAGTACCGGTAGATTTTTTTGCTCCAGTATCTGTACTTTTACTTAAGTAAGTTCTTCCACCACTGACCTACAGACTGTACATATAGTCTATGGTTAATATATGTGACTGTAACTATGCACTTGTATTGGTCAGTCAGACTTAGCAGTAATAAATAATGCAACAAACAGTACAGCAACATATAGGGTCAAGAGAAGTCTAATAAATTATTACTGTTACGAGACGGGAAAGGAAATAACCCAGAGGCAACATTTAAAGGTGTACTATGTAACTTTTCCAGTGAAGGTTCCCCAACATGCTTGTCTCCATGGAGATGTTGGAGACAAGCACACCGGGCCAAGTTACAGGTCAGATCTGTGGAGAGGTGACCCCACGCACAGTAAGAAATCATGTTTCTCAATGTATTTGTTTAAGCAAAAGGAATAAATGTAAGATATGATTAATGCCATACTGTGAAACATTCTAGGCAAAATAATAACACCCTCTACCAGAAAAGTTACACGGTGCAGCTTTAAATGATGTGCATACAGATTGATACAGGTGTTGAATTGTAGTGGAATGTTTGTGAGTGCTATCGGTTCCATAACAGCATTAGGAGGCACTCTGCTCCCATTAGGCTTGATATAATGGACCTTTTAAAACGACATACACTGGCTTTACAATGCTGTTTTGGACAACACAACTCAAGTATGTTTACGCCTAATTGATTTTTCATTCACGGCAGAGTCTAATGTGGAATATCACCATCAAGAAGAAACAACAAAAGTAAAAAAAAAAAACGGGAAGGACCCGTGCATTTGATGGTAATGTTTTCTATGAGGGGAGATAGTGAATGTGCTCTTAATTTTCGTGTATAATGCATAAGGGGCACACAAGATCTCTTCCCATTATTAAGACATTGCACTTGGAAAACAAAGTTAGTTTTTATATCAAGGCAAGGAAACTATTGATTGTATAAACTCACAAAATAATACATACAGAGAATGGTCTTCTGGTTGTCATTTGATTTCAGTAAAAGATTTACATAGTTGTAACATTACTTGTATAATATTTTTCACGTATTTTCGTTGTTTATGTTTGTTCTTTCCTGGTCCCTTGATGAATTGGTTCAGTACAGCTTCTTATTTCAAGGTAAATTAACTGCCACTGAATAATTCTAAACTCAGCAAAACTACTTCAAACAAGATTAATGTTTTTAATTCAAGTAACTTTGACTCCATGTTGGATTATTTAAACTGTCTGCATGAGAAATATCTGAAAGGAAAATCTATGATCATGAACCCATTCGATTCTTATAAATGAATAATTGATACGTCATAATCACTTTGCGGTAAGAGTCCCCACCCTGCTTTGCTGTGTTAAGTGTTTCAAAGCTGTGAACGTGGTCAAGAATTCATATACATGATACTGGTGTTGTGCCAAAGGGTTTGAGAGCCAGGAATTTGTTTTTTAAAATACCTACTTTACATAAGATTTGAAAATCAGGTACCCCAGGTTTAAGGTCCGTTATCCTACTATATTTATCCAACCACATTTATCACAACATACTATAGGACAATAATGTTTAATACAGATGGGGGCAGCTAAAATGAAAATTGTTAAAATGCAGATTTTTTTTGTAATACAGCATGTTCTTGGGTCTAGTCACTAATAGAAATGATCAGGTTCAACATTTGTGCATTTCCCTTTTGAATATTTCATGACAAAGTGCAATGCAATCAATAGGTAAAATTGTCTCTTGCCCCCATCTGGGAGTATGACACCTGACCATCATTTTCCATAGTATCTTTACATATCTATATCTCTACATCTCTAGTATTTTTGTATTGCCTTTGATAACACTGTGTGATATATAGATGATATATAGATAGGGGCTTCATATTACACACATGTAAACTACTGTAAACTAAACACTAGTGATCAGACTAAGTAAAAGTCTGTTTCTAATAGGTGCACATAATCAGGCTGCATTCACTCTACTTCAGGCCACTCTGTCCCCACTTAATTCCTTCAAAAGGTCATGTGCGTCGCCAAGCACTATGTTTGCTGCACAATGAGGTAAGCTCCAACAAGGAAATACATAAAAATCAACAACAGAACTAACTGATTGGAGAAGTTACCAATTTCCTTATCACCATGTTTTAATTCATATAAACAGTGCCTTTGGGGATTAATAAAGTAAATGAGTAAATATGTATTAATCCATTTTTCAACTAGTCAAGATAATAAATGACTCAATGACTTTTATTGTTTGTTTTTTGCTCAAATGAATTCAATTTTATATAGTCAAAAGTAGTATAGTAGTATATATATATATATTTTATTTTATTTATTTATTTTTGATCAAGAGGGACTTTTGGCTCTTTTATGGGATCCGAATCTTTTGGATCTATTCATTTCAAAGAGCCGTTCAAAAGACTGGCTCTTTTACTATTTGTTTATATGACAGAAGCCAATGTGAGAACTCATTTTAACAACAAACTAATCACAGAGAGAAACAACCAAGGTTTAAATGTGTTTAAACTGGTTCAAGCTGAGAGTGGGAGATTGTTTACCCTTTCAAATTGTGCTTAATCGAAATAAAACAATAATAATAGTGTTAAAACTGTAATTATGATGCCAAATATGTTTTTTGTGCACAAAGCTCTCACTCGTGTTACCTGCTCTGCTTCTGAGCTGATTCTTGTGTCGGTTCAGTGTTAAGCGGTGTAAAAATGCATACAGATTCGGCTCTTTTAAAAAAATGAGATCTAGATCCAACCGTTCACGTTATGGAACCGTTCAAAATGGCTGACTTGTTTCCAAATGTCACGTCACTAGTCTACAGCCAATTCTCTGTTAGTAAAGGCATGTGGTTTTGCAGAGTTTGGACTGTTAGAGAAAAATAAATGTGTTAAATGGCACTGCTTTGAAGTCTGCCTTAGTCCAATGAGGTTCAGACCAAAGTACAGTTTGTTCTTAATAGCAACAGTTTTCAAACCTGACAGTTTCGATTTCTCACTCGGCACTGAAACCTGTGTAAATCAGCTGAGCGACATGCCACAGCAACATCATGTAACCACTCTGACTCCCACTGTGCAGAACAAACTAAACTTTGGTGTGAAACTTTGGTCTGAAACAAAAATCTGATGAATAAATTGAAGTCTGACTTGTTCATGAAATCAACACTGAATTTTTTTATTTTGTTTTGGAAAAGAAAAAGAAAACCAAAAATACAGATCTATATAAAGAAAAAAAAACATTTTTTGCCCTATTGCCCTGCCCTAGACCAAGATCAAAACAGCAGTCGCCTCAGAGGGATTCACAAAAATAGCTGACTTGAAGCTGACCAACAGAACAGTTAAAAAATCAGCAATAAAACAGTAATCAAACTATAATCTAACATCAGCTTCTGTTTGGGACACACAGTAATTATCCCGAGATGAGACTGTCCAATAATATCATCATATTTGTTGTTTAGCAGGATCTCCAGTCAATCTGTAATCGGATTCTTCACTTCCTGATTAGATAATGATTTGCACAGAGAGTGGAGCAGAATGGTTTCCCCGGTGTTCCCCAGAGGTAAACACAAACAACAGAAAACCCTACATCTGCACAAACTATGGCTACAGAATTCAGAATATTAAACTTAATGTGAGTAGTTTTGACAGGGCAATAGAAAATGCATTCTTAGTAGTTTCAGGGTATTTTTTCCCTTAATTACACAAAATTGCTTCTACCTTCTACCTTCTCTCAGTGGTAGATAGTACATATACACCAATACTTTTTCAGTCACCTTCACAACATAATGATACTTAATACTATCTAGCTGCCAGTATTCAACTTATCCAATCAAAACCTTTCTTAGAACAGTATGCAAATCATCAAGTGGAAAATGCAACAATTTGTATGTACTAGTGCATTTTACCTTCTTAGGCTGCCCCCGCTACTCAACCCCGGATAAACAGAAGAAAATGGAGGATTGTCCAAACACTTTCCCAACATCCTGGAATAATACCTAATAGGCCCAGTTACCAGATACCAGTATTTGAATAGGTGTATGAGCTCCACCATTTGACTTACACACACACACACACACACACACATTGGGTTTACATGGGTATGGGGGGACATTACATTGACTTACTTTCATTTCCTGGAGACCAATTCTAACCTTAACCATAGTCACCACTTGTCAAACCTTAATCTAAACCCTATACTTAACCTGTTTTAACCCATATCTGAACTTTAAATTGTGTTGTTGATCTAATAATAATAAAGGATTTCATTCATGGGAACCTGATTTTTGCCCCATGATATGAGTGCAATTGTGAGTACAGATTTTAGTTCCCGCAATATTATAAATACCCGCCCACGCATACAGAAACATTTTTATTCGGAATATTAATCTTGAATTGAGATAGTTTTGTCTCCAATCAAAACATGACTATGCAACTCCACTGTAACTCCTGTGTTTTTGAGAACAATGGGCCCATCTAAAAGTGATTAGTGAAACAGCATAAATATTTCAGAACGCTTTGAGGAATGTTAAGAGCTTGTTAGTGCTTAATTTAGACCATGTGACCTTTAGCTCAAACCCACTCACTGTAAGGAACTGCTACCTGCCCAACTGAAACTGAAATGATCATGCTTTGAAAAGATTTTGGTATTAGTATTAGTGGTAGTAGTAGTAGTAGTAGTAGTATCAGAGATGGGTAGCACTAAGTTACATGTACTTATAACTTTAATAAAATTGCAGTGTATTGAGTAGTAGTTTTTGTACTCCTACTTGAGTAATATATTTTCCAGTGTAACAGTTCTCTTGCTTGGGTAAAGGTTTTGGTTACTCTTCTGAACGTGAGTAAGTTTACAAGTGACAAAAGCTTTATGCTGACAATATGAAATGATTTGAACATTTGCACTGCTCCTTAAGATACGATTTTGTTTTTCTCATTTTTGTGTCTATCCTTTGAAAAGACCAGATAAGACCAGTGCATTATTTAGGCTAAAGTTTGTCCTTCCAATTAAGTTAAAGTCATAAATCAGATGTTAGGTGAAGACACGCTCCCTTGAGTAATTTCTTGGGCCATTACTTTGTACTTCCACTTAAGTAATACTATCTGAAGTAACTGTACTCTCACTTATGTACATTTTTGCTACCCACCTCTGCATAGAACCAGTGTGATCGAGGTTGAAACCATAAAGGCACAGAGCTGCTAATGCCTCTGTAAATAGCAGTAGAAAAATCATGATCTCCACATAGCAACAGACCGCACTAGACTTTCCCACAGACGTCAGAAGCCTTTATAACTGATGACCACTCACTGACACGCTCTGACACCCAGAGCAGACACACACAGGAACTCAACAACATACAGAGATGGGGAACATTTACTTTAATAACTTCTTAAAGAAACTGACTTTTAAAGAATATTTTTGCGTACCATACTTTTTACTTTAATTTGAGTAATTAAATTAAATTAAATTAAATTGAGTAATTTGGGTAATATCCCTTTGATAGAGTAACAATACTCTCATTTGAGTTTTAAAGGCAACTGCACGTTCATATTATCTACAATGTCATCAAAACACAATTCTTTACAAATTATTAGTATTTTCAGTCAAAAACTATTGGAGCAATTCTTTTAATCATGAAAGTAATTTTGTCTCCATGGAGATGTTATCATTTATCCTATGATGTTCCAAAATATGGCATGACAAGTATATACCGTCCCTCCCTGGAAAATAAGCAGCGTCACAGTGGTGGAAGAAGTGAAAGTATCACATGAAAGAATCTACTTAATCTACCTAAGTAAAAGTATTAAAGTTCCCATTTAAAAAAGTACTTAAAGAGTAAAAAGTATTTTGAGGTCTTATAAGGCTTCAAATGTAGTGATGTTTTAGAGATTTGTGTTGAATTTTGTTCAACAGAAACAATTGAATGAATAATTTTTTCTAGCTGTTTTATTTTTTAAATTTTTTGTTTGCTCAAATTATGAACACATTTATTAAAATAAATCACTCAGACTTTTCAACCAGTCTAATAATAAAATACTACTTTTCAGTCCAGTTCAAAAATGTAGTGGAGTAGAAAGTACAGATATCTTCTCTCAAATGTAGTAAAGTCAAAGTAAAACTATCCACTTTAAAGTAAAGTACAGATATCTTAAATGTATACTTTACTTTACTTCTTTTACTTCGTTACATTCCACCTCTGATCACCTCATCAGGCAATATACAGGTCAAAACTGTCTAGATGTGAGCCGGCACATAGTAAGAATACATGTTGGTCAAGATGTTTTAAGCAACAAAAACATGTGTAACTGAATAAATGCAAGATATAAGTTTAATGCCATACCGTGGAACATTCCAGTTGAAGCAATAACACTATGTGACAAGCATGTGGCAGAACCCCCACCTGAAAAGCTATAAAGTGCACCTTCAATTGTTCCTTTGTGATTACACTTTGAAATCTTACACTAAAAGATAAAAATAAGTAGGACAGTATTGCTGTACATGGTTGTCAGGCTGCACCCAGGTCCAACTATAAAGCGGTGTCTTTACAAGAATGAGTCCATGTAACTCGGGGCCGACCTTTAACGCGCTGCTGTGTTTGTGCAAGCTGCTGTAACGCCCACGCCCTCAGTCAAGGAAACCTGCACTTCTGACACATTTGCATTGTGCATGTTTTTACATTTAGGCCGTTTACTGCAAAACTGAACATCTAGATGAGCTAACGGTGCACAATGTAACTTCTGTGGTGGAGGGTCTCTATGTAATTCCTTTGCCTGAATGTTTCACGCTACGGTATTAAACAAATCTATCTCCATGGAGACAAACATGGAAGCACGACCAGGCCAATTCGTTACATGTCAGATCTGTGAACAGGAGACCCCCTCACAGTGAGAATGTATACTTTTTTTCCAAGGCATTTTTGAGCAATTAAAACACCAATAATTGAATAAATGCAAGAGGGATAAGTTTGAAGCCATTTTGCATTCAAAGCAAAGCAATAACATCTCCATGGTGACAAGCAGATCTCAGGCCCTCCACCAGGAAAGTTCCACAGTGCACCTTTAAGATTAATTTATTTACTTGATGGACCTTGATTGTTACATTTGTTTTAAGATTATCTAAGTATCTAATTTCGATACTAGTTTTAGTATTGATTAGTATCTGATTTTCGATACATTTGACGACCCAACTTCTTAGATCCAGACATTTTAAACAAGGCAAGATTTATTTTTTGCAGTACTGTGGTTGGAAAAGTCTAGCGAGGTTTTCTGAACACTGTGTGAAGTGGACAAGTTATTTCTTGAGCTCGAATGAAGCGATGACCTGAGTGAAGTGCGTACATATTACATCAGGGCGACAGAGGACAGGCCCGTTGCTATGGAAAGAGTTTCCCTTCACAGCTGCTGTTCTGTAACGGGTGACTAACAGGTAAAGAGTGTGGGAGAGACAAAGAGGGAGGGAGAGGAGAGGAGGGGTGGTGAGACAGAAAAGGTTAGAATGGCAGATAGAATGGGAAAGAGGGGGCAGAAAGGAGGAAAGGGGGGCAGAGAGGGAGAGAAAAGAGGGAGAGAGAGAGAGAGAGGGTAGAGAGAGGGGGCGTGAGAGAGATGGAGAAAGAGGGAGGGTAAAGAGGGGGAGTGAGAGAGGGAGAGAGAGACAGGATAGAGAGGAGAAGTAAGAGAGAGAGGAGTGGGGAGGAAGAGGTCATGGGGGAGAGAAAAAGTGAAATAGACAGTCAGACAGAGAGGAGAAGGAGAGAAAAGGGGAAGCAGAGAGGGGGTAGAGGGAGAGGGAGAGAGAGAAAGAAAAGAAAGTGAAATGAAAGAGAAAGAGATGGGGTAAATAGGAGTGGGAGAGAGAAGTAAAGGAGAAAAAGTAAAGAGAGAGAGGGCAGGGAGCGAGAAAAAGACAAAGTGAGAGAAAGGGAGGGGAAGGAGGGGGAGAAAGGAGGGAGAGAGGGGAAAGTAAAATAAAGAGAAAGATAGACAGGGCAGAGAGGGGGGAGAGAGATAGGAGGGAGAGTAAGAGAAAGACTGAGAGGGAGGGGGTAAAAACAGATGAAAGTAGTAGGGGAAGAGGGGAGGGGGATATAAAAGAATTAGAGATAGGAGGGGGAGAGAAAGTAAGGGAGAGAAGGAAAGAGGAGGGAGCCAGAGAAGGAGATAGAGAGAGGAAGATGGTGAGAGAGGGAGGAGAGGAAGAGAGGGAGAAAAGAGAGAAGGGTTGGGGAGGGATAGAGAGAGAGAGAAAGGGGGAAAGGAGGGAGATGAGAAAGAGGGGAGAGCGAAGGAGAGAAAAGGGGAAGAACTGAGAGATGAAAATGTGAGAGAGGAGAGGAAATGGATAAAGTGAGCAAGATAAAGCAAAGAGAGGGGGAGGAGGGAGAAGCCAGGCACAGCGCGGTGTTCCCCAGCAGAAGCCCCTCCCACGCAGCATTTGACCTTCCAAAGCAGAGGTCATGACTAACCTGATTCTACAGCACTGCACTGCAATATCCTCAGAGTACACGGAAATTATTAGTACCAACAATACACCAGCAGTTTCCTTTAGAGATCGACTGATATGGGGTTTTTCATGGCCAATGCTGATACCAGTTTTTGAATCCAGAGCGACCGATGGCCGATAAGCTGTGTCGATATTTTTGGGCCGATACGTATGTATATAATTTTGGTTATTTTCCCCAAATTATGTCATTTAATTTTACTACAAACTCGGCCACAATCCTTTTTTTACCCACAAACCTATAAGAAAATACAAATTTTGCAAAGCCTAAAAACACTATTTTTGTCTATCACCCGTATGAAAAACGCAATCAAATCAGCAATCAGACTGCAGTGAAGTTAAAATGAGCAAGTCTTTAAACTCCAGGGCTTCCCCGTGGGCTCGGCTATGGAGGAACTGAGCTGAGAGCCGTGGGTGCGAGTGAACGGACAGAAGACGAACCAAAACATGTGAAACGGCGAGGACATTCACGGCTGCATGAATCACTCGCTTCTTGGAAAATGTAGGCGAGGCAGACCCACTGTTTGTGCTGCCCATCATCACAGAGCTCAGACTTGGACTTATGTAATGGTTTTGTGGAGGCGCCTTGAATAAAATCACTCAGGGTTCAGCACAAAGTCTCTCGACCTGCTCAGACACGCACCAAAGCTTTTATAGAGAATCGTAGGGAGCCCACTCAACTGTACAGTGTTCAACCAAATACGACATTACAATAGAAATGACATTACATCAGAGGCTTCTTTTGAACGTTGATAAGATATGTCAGTTAGTTTCAGTGTTGTCAAGATACTAAAATGTCAAACGTGATTTCAAAAGGTTCAAAACCGATTTAGATAACCACAATGACAATTACAACATTTTTGTGAACAATAGAATGGAATTTTCAATGCAAAAATTGTTGGAAGGTGCACTGCCGGAGGGTGTATCGTCGGCTTGTGTCCATGGCGATGCTATTGGGTTCTAGAATGTTCCGCAGTATAATAACAAACATACCTATTTCAATGTAGACAAGCAAGTGACGCTACGAGGCCAAGTCAGATCTGTTGAGAGGCGACCCTGCTCTCACTAAGAAAGTGTGTTTTTCAGCAATAAAAACAACTGCAGTGAAATTAATGCAATGAAATTAACTATAGAACCTGAAAAATAAAGCAATAACATCTCTGAAGTGAAGCTTGTAGCGTACCCTCAACCAGAAAAGTTACAGAGTGCACCTTTAACATTACCATGTGGTCTTATACTAATACTGATTTGGGGTTCGTTCATTCTTCTCCTGGTTTAGTTCTGGTTTGAGCCCATGTTTAGTCCTAATGTGGACTTGGTTTGGTTCTGATCTAGTCCTGATCTAGTCCTGATTTAGTCCCGGTCTAGTCCAGCCCATTTAATTCTGGGTTTAGTTCCAGATAAATCCCAAATCCAAAAGTGAGACCACACCCACAGATGACGACCATTCTAAAATTATTCGAGAAATGTTCAACTTGGTCATTTTTGTATATTTTTTTCAGGACTGATACTTGCTCAAATTGATGTCTAGTTTGAATACGAATTTTAGTATTTACTCGTTTCTGGGTTTCAGTTTTCTTTGACACCCACCTCATCAGGATACGTGTTTAGTCTACAAGATAATATTGACATTGCTATTTTGAAACTATACAAATTTACAGTAGTACAGTAGTAAATTACAATTATAGACTATTATTACTAATAAAAGAACTACCGACATGATAGAAAAACACACAAACCTGCAGTGTAATCGCGTGATATATCTCTGCACTTCTGAGTTTAATTTTACAGTCCACTCACTTTTTGTATGATACTTGAACCTCAACCAGGGCATTGCCAGGTAAGCACATCTGATTATTGTTATCTGAAAACCAAATCAATTAATTTGCCAATATAACCTGCCCCCCACATCTGAGACATCTGATAGTAAATTCAGCTTCTGGTTTTGAATATTGATGGTGATTTGCACTATTTACCATTGTAATTTAGTCAAAGTGGGCGATATGGACAAAAATTAATATTTCAGTTTTATTCTCACCTCACAATAATTTTTTGCAATAAACCCAGAAATGTGCTAAAATGTGCCTTTTAATGTTGAGGTTCAAGTATTGCATAAAAAGTGAATGTAAAATGCTATCAAGTAAAATGTTTGGAATATTACAGTCCAAGTATATGTTCATATGATTTAGTAAATGTTTACATCAGATGCCTGACCTGTCCCTACGAATCCCCTAATTGTCACTGTGTAAAGACATAAATAGGATACAATTGAAGCTTTCCTAACTTAGTATAAGACCACATAACATTAAAGTGCACTATGTAACTTTCTGGTGGAGGGACCACCACCCGCTTGTTTCCATGGAGATGTTATTACTTTGTCTTTAATGTTCCACAGTATGGCATTTAACATATCTATCTCAATGGAGACAAGCAGCTAACGCCACCTGGCCAAGTTACAGGTCAGATCTCTCTCAAAGCAAGAATGCATGTTTTAGCAAAAAAAAAAAACAACCAAAAAAACAAACAAACAAAAAAAATGCCTGTAATTGAATAACCAACAAACAAACAAACAAAAAAAAATGCCTGTAATTGAATAAGTGTAAAATAGATAAGTTTAATGCCATACTGCAGAACATTTCCAGCAAAGCAGAAAGTTGTGCTGTGTTGAGGGTTGAAAATTGCATTCTATTGTCAAAAAAATTATGTTTTTTTATTATCACTGTGATATCAAAGAATATACTGACCCTTTTTCTTAGTATCAAAATCAAGTCACATATTTAACGTCACTTCCAAAAACACAATGACATCATTATAAGCAACCAGGAAATTCCCGAAACATGTCTCATCTGGTTAATGGGTGAAGGCTTAACCCACTATGTCACCATCTCACCCCAAACTCAATAGCTCTGGTTGTGATTTTGTCTTAATATGTTTTTTATCTCAATTAGATTTGAAGCAGGACATAGTCTGCTACAGCGTCATGACTCTGTTAACATAAGACATAAATGACCCACTCCACATTATTGATCGCCTGAACACAGATACAGACAAATGAGTTCCATTAGGACATGCAGCATTGGAACAAACATAGGCCCACAACTTATTATTATTTTATAAGGCTTTTGCAATATCATTTTAATATGGGTTTAGTTAGAGAGGAAATGCTGGGGGGAAATTATACATCTATTAATCAATAAGTAGTATTTAAACTAGATACAAGTACTGACATGGAAAAAAAATCACTACACAACTGGATCTTTCCTTTATATTTTAAAATGGTCTTGATCAGAACTTGTATGACCACATTGTAATATTAAAGAAAGTAGCCTACTATTAGCTATTTTTTTGTAGAAAATTATATTCCATTGTATGAAGTTTTGTTTTTATAACTATAGCCCATACTGAAATCTTTATCAAATATCAAGCCTTTTTCTTGGTAGAGAAATTGAGTAATTGAGCAAAATTTTAGTATCTACTATTCTGTTCACGTTGCACATTTTAAACACATCCAAGAACAATACGATTTGACAAAAGACTAACTAACTGCTAAACTAATACAAGAATCCTATGCATTTCAGAACAGTAAGTAGAGGTACAAAGTTTAAACTACAGGGTTAGCAGGTTTTATACAAGGGAACCGTACGTTGAAATTACTTACATAATTGTCGTCTTTGCTATTTGCGCCCATTCAACTGTAAATTCACTTCAAGTTATTCACTTTTGCAGCCCTGTCTTAGTGATGAAATTTAAAGCTGTAAACTGGACAATGGTCTATCAGCACTTCTGGGCCTTGTTTGGTTAAGTTGGGATAGGGGTACACTCAGCATTCATTGTGCACTGCAAGCGAAGTACTTTCACTAAGGTAGCCTATTCCAAGAATGGATTTTCAATTCAACATTCCACTCTGATACAGGCTATTAGGCAACACAATTTAATACAACAATATAACAGACTATTTAATTTTTGTCCACTTGTTCTCATGATTATTGCTTTGCCTGGAACGTTTTAACTTCCACAGTACAGCTTGCATTTATTCAATTACAGATATTTTAAAATAGCTTGAAAACCATGCACCCTTACTGTGAGCGGGATTGCCTTTACAAAGATCTGACTTGTAACTTCACTTGCTTTTCTCCATGGAGATATATACGTTTAATATGAAGCTGTGGAATATTCCAAGCAAAGCGATAACATCTCCATGGAGACAAATGGCAGCCCTTCTATTAGAAAAGTTGCATAGTGCATCTTTAATTATAGAGGAACGCTATATAGAAACATGAATCGTACACTAACAAGCTTAAAATCCTAAAAATAAAAACGATATTTCTAAAACGTCCACAACAACTCTACTAGGCTACTAAAAATAGCGTTGGCTGCACTGAAAGGGTGTCCCCTACAGTAACGTAACTCGGGTTGACATTAGAAATCACTATGAGTCAAATACATCGTAAATGAGGTAACCACGTCTGTTCATTCACATACTAACATACAACGGATTTTCCACTTTAGCGTATTACACGCTCATGACGCACGCACGCGCGCACACATTTTTGGTTCGAGCATGGTAGATTCTTGTAAAGTTACCGCATGGAAATCAATAGACAGTCGACTCTTTACTGGTGTATTCTCTAGCGTTATCAGCCAGTCACTACAATTGCAGCCAAATGTTCCCCCAAACCGCGCAAAACTTCAACCCCATAGCGACAAATTTGCTTCTTTACCTGGTCCGTTGCGGTCTTTAGTCAAGTCTTAGGGGTGCAATTGGAAGAGAAGCCGGCCAGAAAGCGGTGTTTTGGAGGCAAAGTGTCCGCTAAGTTCGGGCAGGCGCAGACAGCAGGGACCGTGGGTCGAGTGTGGAGAGGCGAGCCGAGAGTGAAGGACCGCCCGCCTGTGCCTCTCTTCTGTCGGCTGCGCTCTCTCTCACACGCCCCCTGCAAACTTCCACAGTTCATATGACGGGGAAATTACGGTCCTACAGCGCCGCTTCGGAGGTGTCAGTCATTATGAATCACTATGTCTGCAAAGCGATGTTTCTAAACCAGTGCATTTGAATAGACGTCAAGGGAGAGTCCCCAAAGTGGTTAGTAAAGAGTTAATTTTAGCACGCTTAATTGTCCTTCTGGTATTTGAGGAAAAACATGCCAACTAAAAGACTACACGAGCTGCATGTTAATAGGCCTAGAACACTACATACATTCATATTTTAGAAACAGGCCTACTGCATTAATAGCATATTACTTACTATTTTTCTGTATCGACTGAAAAATTTTAATTCGGGCAGTGTCTTGCATCAATGTAAATATTATTTGTGAGGGAAATATTACAGTACTCAGTAGCATTTTCATTAAGACAGTAAGGAACACACAAGGTACTGATGCCACAGGATAATAAACTCCTGTCTCCATTACTATCACCATATTGTTATACACATTATACTTGTAGGCCTAATGCAATTTTTAACACAACATACTTATTTATTTTAACAAGTGGTCTTATTCTATTTGTCATAGAGATAAATCGTTATTGTATCAGTTAGTTTTAGGTCACAACCCTATTACTCAATACAGATCTTTTTATAAAACCTTTCCAGATGAATGGGTACTTCCTAGTTCTAGGTCTAGTATTTTGGACACACCCAAGATTGCTATGATGTTATCAGAGCCAAACATTTTTAGTTATTTAAGACTGAACCTACCTGTTATGTTTTGGCTGCAGCCTCACTACACCAGGAACAGACAATGAGTAAAGTGCATGATTTCACATTCCACCGAGAAGGATTAAGGCCACAATGAACTGCAGAGTGCTGAAAAAAAGAGCCCTGTCTGGGTCTGTCCAGAGGAGAACAGCCCTTGAAACTGACAGAAAGTGGAAAGTTACAGCAGTGTGTACTTCAGACAGTATACTCATTTAAAATACCATTACAATTCAAAAATATCTAAAGCAATGTTTCTCAAATTATGGTAAGCAAGCTCCTTCAGGTGATACTTGGACAGCTCTTCAGTTTGTGGGTTTGCCTAATTTAGAGTTCATTTTATCCACTTCTTTGTCCTATGGATAATTTCTTGTTTAGAACTAAGCGTAAATGATGTAGGCCATTTTTAGACTTTTTCTAGATTAGACCTGGAATAGTCCTGTTATATACTTGATCTGGTGGTACTCGGAAAGTCACATCTTTTCTTTGGTGGTATTTGGTGCGAAAAGAGACAGTGTTCTAAAGGATCTTTCAACCTGTGAGGTGGTAGCCTATCCATGGGTTTCAGACTGTTGCAATGGCAATCAACAATTCAAAACAAAATAGTAGCCTGTATGTCTGTGTAATCCCTCAGTCATCCAGGTCTGATCCATAGTAAAAGCAAAAGTTAAATCTGTCAACTGGAAAAAAAAATTGTAGGAGTGAAGACGTTTCGCTGCTCATCCAAGCCACTTCTTCAGTTCTGAACTGT